>CAUHTR010008230.1:76096-136195 GCA_959609185.1 Schmidtea polychroa | reverse complement strand
AATCATTCTAACTAATTTACTTGACTTTCGACAAAATTATAAACTCTATCATGCGTAAAAGCAAAAGATTATAATTGAAACTCGGACATAATTTAGAATTGATCGAGTGGGAATGGAGGGGTTGTCTGTGCTTGAGATTGGCAAAATATTTCTGGCATCCGATTTATAATTAGTTGAAACCACCAATAATTACCGAATCAAATCGGACCAATGGGAGAAAAATTTTGAAATTTTGGATGGCATACATGCCATTTGATGAATTGCCGATTATCGGCGCCAACAAACTCTCTGACTTAAATTGCAGCACTGATTTGAACTGTAATGATAAAAATATTACAGAAAATGCCATAGAAACGAAATGCATATTTGAACAGATTATATTCATGCAATAATTGCTTCATCACAACAAATAAAGATTAGCTCTGAAGCAAATTATCTTTGATAACTTCCTGAGTTTTGAAATTTTATAAAATATTTTTATTTTATTTAGAAAATTAGCGATTAATTTATTAAATTTTGATGAACATAAAAATATTGTTAAATCCCCATCAAAAATGTTTTATTTTAATTTGGATAACAATTATTTTGATATTGAAAGATTATTAAAAATATTATTATTATTATTAATATTATCATTATTATTATTATTATTATTTCAGTTTAATATGGATAAAAATCATTTTGATATTGTCAATGAAAGATTATTCTTATGATTATTTATTATTATCAAAAATATTATTATTATTATTGATATTATTATTATTATTATTATTATTATTATTATTATTATTATTATTGTTATTATTATTAGAATTATTATTATTGTTATTGTTATTATCATTGTTGCTATTATTATTATTAATATTAATATTATTATTATTATTATTGTTCGTTATTTGTTATGGTTACTATTATCATATTATTATTATTACTATTATTATTAATTCCCACTATTATTAGTGGTACTAGTATTATAAAATTATTATAAAGTATCGTTATGGTATTGAGAATACTCTACCATCTTAATAATTAATAATCGAATAGATTCGAGGACGAATCTTAATTAAAGGGGGGAGATATGTTGGGGTTAGAGCAAAAATTAAATAAATTTCACAGGGTACCAGAAAACAGAACAAAAATTGGTGAAATCAATATAAGTACAAAATTAATTAAAATTTAATAAAAATTAAAAATCAATATTGAACGGGGGTATCGGGTATGGTTGAATGCCAAATTGTTAGACGAGGTTAGAAAGCATAATAAAAATGTAATAGGGTGACCATAGAAAAAGTTAATAAGGAAAAACAAATTAATTAAAATTAATTAATCTGTAATGGAAAGCCCGAGCCAATGGAAAGCCCGAGCCCATGGGAAACCCGAGCACTGAAGAAAACCCGATGCGCAGTGAGACCCGAGACACCAGATAAGGGAATAACAATTCGGATAATAATCGCAGGGTAAATAAATTTAAATAATTGTCGAACCGTTTCAAATTTACTTAGGGTGCCCGGGGAAATAATTAATTTCATTCTGTTAGATAATTGGCCTCTTAAAAACAGTATAAAAGGAGAGCTTAGAAATGAGCAAGCGGCCAGTTGGTCGAAGAGAAAAAGGAAAAAGCGAAACAGAAAATCCAGCAAGGACAAGTCAAAAGAGTAAATTTGTGAATTATAAAGAAGCTAAATCGTACAAGACAAGGTAATTACCCCTTGGGTTTCTTACCTTAGCGAACCAAATTCAGATTGAGAGAAAGGTGCAAATAGTGACAAATTGTAATTGTGATAAAAAGTGAATAAAGTTATTCTGTGTTGAGTTTTCGTTGATTTGGTAAAATAAGGACACGAGGAGTCAGAGACAGGACCGACTTACAAATTAAAACTCAACATATATAAGGAAGGGGAAAATCAGAGCAAATCGGCATTTTGCCTTAGGTAGGGTAAGAAGAATCGAGAATAGTCGAGAGGTAAAAATGAATTAAGGAAATTAGGGAAAAAAGATATAGAATAGGAATACGGAAAGGTGAAAAAGAATCAAATCAAACAGAAAAAGAGGAAAACGTGGGTCAAGAGAACCTAAAGAAATAAAAGGTGAATATTATCTTTTGTCAAAGCATCAACGCCGTGCTGAGAATCGGTCAAACGTAACTTTGATTATTGATTGTAAAGTGTTGAAAAAAGATTATAAATTTTGTTATTCCAATTAGGGTTTAACACACGAATATATTCGTCGAATACTATTCGAATAATCTGTACAACATTTGATATTCAATATTCGAATATTTTCTTAAATTATTCGTCGAATAATTAATGGTTCTTTAATTAGCTTAAATTACAAAAAGAAATATAAAAGATGTCGCTAATTTTATTAATTAATTTCAAATATTTTTTTATTTGTTTAAAAGTACGTAGTATAGTAGGCCGTTAGCGTTGTTAAAAAGTTAAATATCAATTGTTTTTTAAGAATCGTGATCTAATCATCTATATATGTATAAACACAAAAATATAAGGTAATTACATTTCATTTTAATTTAATATTCTAAAAATATAAATATAAAGGAACTTTGTCATATTGGAAGAATAGTAACAATTACTTAAGTATAAATATTTTTAAGGATTTAAAATTTCACATTTTTCAGCCCTTATTAATAAATAATGAGTAATCGGGCTGAAGTTTGGAAGTATTTTAAAAGAAATGGAGATGAGGCCTTTTGTACAAAATGTCCACACAAGGTAACTTGCAAAGGATCTACTACAACTCCCATGTTAAATCATTTAAAGTTGAAACATATGATGGATCTTACTGCCAAGCGCTTGACAGAAGACAGCTCCAATTTCAATTCAAAAAAAATATGTAACAGTTCAAGTATTTTAAATTTTGTTACCACGAAAAAACAACAACTTAATGAAATTGTAGCAAGATTAGTTTCTGAGGATGGTTTCACAGTAAATGGAATAACAAAAAGTTCTTTTATAAGACAATCTATTTCTGAAAATGGATATACTTTACCCAAAAATCCGGCAAAAGTAATGGATTTATTAATTTCTTATTTTAAAGAACAAAAAATTATTACAATTGAAAGGTTAAATGTAAGAATAAAAAGTAGTGAAAGATTCAGTCTAACGCTCGATGAATGGACAAGTCTAGCCAATAACGATATTTCAATATAAATATTCATTGTAATGATTTGGTTTTTTTCAATTTAGGGATGGTTCGAATAATTGGAGGTTGTGATGCCATAGAAACTTAAAGAATTGTAGACAAACATTTAAAAGAATTTGGTATCACATTTGCAAAAGATATTGTTGCATCAACCACTGATGGTGCAAGTGTTATGTGTAAGTTTGGGCGTGAGAATCCAACACATCGCGTTCAATGTATGAATCATGCTATTCATTTAGCTGTGATGGATATGTTCTACAAAAATAACGAGAAACATATTCATCAAGAAGAAATATGTGATCCAAATACTTTAGATTCAGAATCAGAATCATATGATGAATTTGAAGATGGTGAAATATTTGTTGAAATTGAAACTGAACAAGAGCACCGCATTATTCTTCTGCCCAATTACCAAAAAGGAATAACAGAAATTCGAAAGGGCGTGGATTTCTTTAGACGGTCACCCACCAAAAATAGCATTTTACAGCGATACGTGAAACAAGAATTTCAAAAAGAAATAAGTTTGATAAGAGATATTAAAACCAGATGGAATTCTCTTGAAGCAATGATCGAAAGATTTCTAATGTTATATAGCTGCATAAAAACCAGTTTAATTGAATTAAATGCTATTGATAAAATTTGTGAAATCAATATTACCACTCTTAAAAATATGTTAGCAGTTCTAGCTCCTTTAAAAGTTGCGGTTCTAGCACTAAGCAGAAAAATGCTACATTATTAACTTGCGAGACGATAGTTATATTTTTACTTAATAAGTTAGCGGAAGAAGAATCTGAATTAAGCATAAAATTTCAAGAAATTTTACTCAAACGTATAAATGAGAGAAGAAATAAAGCAATGGTATCAATATTGAGGTTTCTGCATAATTTATCAGCATCAAAAGAAAACAACAAATGGTTTTCTTATTCACCTAGAACCATTACATTATCATATGCCAAAGAACTAATGCAACGATTATTTTTAAAAGAAGTTAATGTGCAACATAGTAACAGTGAAGAAAACCATGAAATTGTAGTCATTCGTGTTGAACCTGAACCTACATCAATTGCCGATGAGTTAAATTTAGCAATCACAAAAAGTCAAGCTCCTTCAATCCAATTAATGGTGATAATTTTAATTCGCTCAACAAAGAATTCCAAATTTATGAAGGCACTGGAGTAAGATCACGAAATTTGGATTTACTTTATAATGCACTGCTAACAGTTAAACCAACGTCAACCGAGAGTGAACGAGCATTTTCATCTTCTGGAATTGTGGTATCGAAACTTAGAACCAGAATGCGAGATGAAGCTATTAATGCTATTGTATTTTTAAAGAGCTGGTTTCAGTCTCATTAATAAATAATATTATAAATAATCGTTGCTTAATTTTCCTTTTTTATTTCAAAATTTTTTTATCAGATAGTCAAGTAAGTATTCGAAATATTCGAATAATTCGAATATTTAAGAATTTATTATTTGATATTCGAATATTTGAGAAACCCGAATATTGTTAAACCCTAATTCCAATATACGTTGGGTAGTTATTGTTTTGATTTAAAGGACACGAGGAGTCAGAGTTACCGATTTAAATTAACTAAAACCCAACATATGTTTTAACTATATTATTAGAATTTACAATTTTTAATTTTGACCCCCCCCCTAAAGTACTACTACCATTTATCCAATCCCAGTTGTATCAATGCAAATTACTTATTTCCATACGCTTGACTAAATTTAAAAGTTTTAAAGATTATAATTTATGAATTCTATGTACGACCCCCTCAAGTAAAATGACCACCAACCCCTCCTAACCACATCAAAATAAATAACCTAATTAGATATATCCAACTAATGTCTAGGTTAGAATTCTTGATAAATCAAAATTTTCGCCGGCAACTACCCCCAAGTAATTTTCCGAGTTAGCTTAATTCGGCGTATATCTAACTTCAAGTGGAAATAAAAATCGAGTCAAAAATTTTTTTAGATAAAAATCAAAAGCAGCCCGAACTGAAGTCAAACTTTATTAATAAATGAAAACTGAAATTCCAAAAATTCTAACAATATTTATTAAAAGTAAGGGAAGTATACTCCTAAATTGAAACCGATGGAATGAATAGGAATTAGAAATCCTCTAACAACCTGAATGTATAAACTACATTGTTCATTTTATCGATTGGAATTTCAAGTAAAATTATCGATTTTCCATTTTTTTCGGATCGACCAATAGGCGCGTGACGAACCCTTGTGCTATTAATAGCAACGCACCCCTCATAGAATATTCACCATAAATTCAGACACTATGTAACCAATCCAACGCGTCAATTCCACGAATCGACCAATCACCATCGGCCATAAGGAAANCATTGTTCATTTTATCGATTGGAATTTCAAGTAAAATTATCGATTTTCCATTTTTTCGGATCGACCAATAGGCGCGTGACGAACCCTTGTGCTATTAATAGCAACGCACCCCTCATAGAATATTCACCATAAATTCAGACACTATGTAACCAATCCAACGCGTCAATTCCACGAATCGACCAATCACCATCGGCCATAAGGAAATATCAATTTAACACCCAATCGCATCGTAAATTAACCTACACTTACTCCAGAAGCGAACTCCGACAATATGTTAAAAGACAAAAATAAATTAATCTAATAAAATTTAATAAAAAATTTATTAAAAAATTATTTTACATCACGTGACATTGTAAAATCTACACAAATATGAAATTCACATTTTAAGAACTTTTCCCCTGTATTAATGTGATAATATTTTAAATAAAATTTAATTATTATTATAAATTTATTAGTTAATTATTTTGCACTAAAATTTTTAATTTGTCGTAATTTTTGCACTTTAATTTACTTTTGAATTTGAATTAATTTTGGGGGAATTTAATTATTTTGCACTCACATTTTGTGTATTTAATAGAAAATAAAACTTAGAAAATTACATTAAATTGTCACAAAAATTAATTAATTATTAATATTAGTTTCTAAAAGAAATTTTAATTTTCAAATGTTATCTCAGCGTAATAATTTCTTGCGTGGAAATAATTCGCATAAAAGCGGAAGATTTATGAAAAATTTTAATTAAAAAAAACATTTCAATAATCCTAAACAGGTCTTCATTTCTGTAATAATTGCACATTTTGTTCTATTTGTAAAATAAAAAATTATTACTGAATTAGTTTTTTTTTCAGAAACAAAATTTAAATTTTCTAATTTTTCTCATTGAAAATACCGCAACGTAATATATTTTTAAAAATGATAATCATATATAAGGAAGGAATGAACTTTTATCATTTATAAAATTTAGATTAAAATGGCTCCTTCAACAAAAGTCGCTACAAAATCAGTAAAGAAGATTTCCAAAGAAGTTGTGAAATCCGACAAAAAGAAGAGATCTCACAAACGTAAAGAAAGCTATGGTATCTATATCTACAAAGTTCTCAGACAAGTTCATCCAGATACTGGAATTTCTGGTAAAGCCATGTCAATCATGAACAGCTTCGTTAATGATGTATTCGAAAGAATCGCAACTGAAGCTAGTAAGTTGGCAACTTACAACAAGAAATCAACGATTTCCAGCAGAGAGATCCAAACTGCTGTCCGATTGATCTTGCCTGGAGAATTGGCCAAGCATGCTGTCAGTGAAGGAACGAAGGCTGTTACTAAATACACTGGTTCCAAGTAAATTGTTGATTTTCATTTAGTTTGAGAATGTTCAACGGTCCTCTTTAGGACCACAAATGTTGGTTGTGATATTACAGTTTGATTTTGTATGCTATTTGATGTTCTCATATACATTTATACGTTTGTAATGTTTGTATTTCATGTAAATTGTTTTTGTATTTGAACTGCAATGAGAACAATTACACGTGACAACAATAAATAAGGCAAATTGGCCCTGTGATCTATTCTTTACTTAGCAAGAGAGTAAAAGATTTGAAAGACAATCTGATGAAGGCATTGCTACTTCAAGAAGTGATAGAATGAGTGGCTAAGGTTATTATGATTCCTTAGGGTTCTTTTATTTATTTCAAGTGCAAGAAATCAATATAAATCCAAGATAAAAAATTGTGAAGGTTTCTTTCTTGACACAAGGTCTGACTAATATATTGCAAAAGGTCCAAAGCTCCTGTGAAACACAAAGATCTAGCTTAGGATGTACTTTGAAAGCAAATGATATTAGGGTTACCCGTATGCCTCGTAATTGGTTAAATTTCATTTGATTATGAATTATTTTAATTAATAAATAATTAATTAGTTTTTGTTGACCAATGTTTGCAACAAATTATATTATACTGTTTTCGGACCCCTTTTAGAAATATATAACGAGCATAATTCCATCCGGCATCTTGCTCATTTGAAATTATTATTTGTGTTGCCTGATAACGTTTTACTAGAGGCATTTTTTGGGACGCTTCAAATTGCATTTAGCATTTCTCTTATTGCTTCTGAAGATCCTCTATTAGCTCTCCTGTCACCTTTTCGCAAACAGACTCCCATACACTTCTTTCTCTGTTTAAAAAGCACAGAAACTTATTAATTCATCTCCTCATGATGTTATAAAGAGTAGAAGGACTGAAGCTAAAGTTATTGTGAGTCCTTCGAGTTCTTTTAATTATTTCACCGCTAAAAATTTATTCTGCAAAAGATTGTTATCATATTTCTAAAATAATTGTTGCAGAATCATTGGGCTGCCTGATTGAACTCTAAAAGGGCAAGGCAACCTGAAGAAGGCATTGTTACTTCAAGAAGTGATAGAATAAGTGGCTAAGGTTATTATGATTCCTTCGGGTTCTTTCAAGGTTGCTCTCTTGACACAGGCAAAAGGTCGAAGGCTAAATATAAGATTTAGCTTAATAGACCCGCATTCCTCGTCATTTTCCAAATTTCTTTTGATTACGAATGATTTTAATTAATAAGCAATCTCTGCAACAAATTACTGTTTAACCTTTTGGGATCATGTTTTCGGACCCCTTTTAGAAATATATAACGAGCATAATTCCATCAAGCACCTTGATCAATTGAAATTATTATTTATGTTCACTGATGATGTTTGAGGCATCTGTTCTGGGGACGCTTCAAATTTTGGTGAAAATTAATTTATAACTCACATAGCAACTGTCCTAATATGATGTGCTTTTCAATATAGAATGCGTTTAGCATACTCTTATTAGCTCTCCTATCACCTATTCCCAAATCGACTCCCTCTTTCTCTGTATATAAAACACAGAAACTTATAGTCATCTCATGATGTTATGAAGAGTAATTAGTAATGATGTCTACAATTTCTACAACCATTTCAGTTTACACCACTTTTTACTCTTTTTTTCTCTTTTTTTACTCTCTTTACTCTGCACACTTCAATTTCAACCACAATCTTGAGCAAGGAAAAATCTTCCAACGGGAGATCTCTCTTTCTGGTACGCTAAGAATCAAAATGATTTGGTTGACACTAAGTTTTAAATCGATTTTTATTCCATTTCAATTTACTGTCAATCGCATCTCTTCAACCAACTGTCAATTCTGTTGACTTTACTGTTCTTTTTATACCCATCCCATAATTACATTAGCTCCTCATCAAATTAGTTTTGGTATCTTTTTTCCGGGATTCCCCTTGCCGACCTAATTGGGTTTGAGTTTGTAGCCTTCAGGCCTCCGGGTAATTTATTTATTTTTGACAACTTTCCCGAATTTAATTTCCCGCCGGCCAATTTCATTTTTCTCATTCCCTTTCAGTTTCACTCTACCTAATAAGATAATAATGTTGATCACTCGGGTTTTCTCACTGCTCGAATTTTCTTTTAGCTAATTAATTTTAGGTTTTTGTAATTATTTCCTTCTAGGGACCCACGTTAACTTTATTATTATTATATTTAAACTTGTGTCATTGTCGGTCCATACCAGTTTTCCTCGGAAAATATTCTTTTTTAATTTTTATGATTTTTTAATTAATATTTTGTATTTCTGATTATTATTGTGAATTTGATGTTTTTATTGATTTTTCATTTGCTTGTTTCATCGGGTTTTATAGTTATAACATGTCGAGTCACAATACTTTTAAGAGGAAGACATGGAAACGTTATAGCCAACGAGAATGCGCATAGATCTTCAAAGTGTTTTTAGGGGCTAAAATGGTTGAAATTTACCTAAATCCTTCCTTTACCGTGATCAATTAGTTATAATAAAATAATAAACAAAACCTTTATTAATTTGTATTTTCACGCATGAGCAGCTTCATTCTAAAACATAATCAATAATTAGAGACTTCTAATAATCTATGGTGCTGAATAATGTTTTTAGACATTATATTATTAATAAGCTTGCAAATAAATAAAACCAGTTCAAGTCTCTCTGTTAAAATTCGATGGGATCAAAAATCAGCAAATCAAAAAATCCCAGAAGAATTCTAATGCTAGGATTGGACTCCGCCGGAAAGACGTCAATTGTTTATAGGCTGAAATTAAACGAGCAGATGTTAACGATTCCAACGATTGGGTTCAATGTTGAGGAAATAAAAGTTAGAAAAGGTTTGAGATTCACAATCTGGGATGTTGGAGGACAGGACAAAATAAGGATGCTGTGGAGACATTATTACCGAAATAGCAGAGCCTTGATATACGTTGTTGACAGTAATGATAATGGAAGGATGGATATTGCAAAAAATGAGTTATTTTCAATTTTCGAATCAGACGACATGAAACAGGTATATTCATACGTATTCCTACGTAACTCTAATGGGAGGTTTTTATCTAGATCCCTGTTGTTGTAATTGCCAATAAACAGGACTTACCAAATGCTATGTCTCCCGAGGAAATTCAAGAAAGATTAGAGTTAAAAAAGCTTGAACCTGCCCATAAATGGCACATGCAACCATGTTGTGCAATATCTGGGGACGGGTTGATTGAAGCAATGACAGCGGTTGCAAAATTGTCATCTGAGTACATTAAAATTTGTAAAAGAGAATTGAGATAAAAATTATTTTTAATGAAATTAAGTTTATTTATAACCTATTTCCTCTCCTTTTTATATCTAATTTGCGTTCATGTTGGTGTCGTGAGTTTTTCTTAGGCCGAAAAGACTTGAAAGTTTTGTTAGAGTTACGTAAGTTAGTGTAAATTGCACAAAAAACTATAATAAAAAATGAATTACATTAATTAAATTAACTAAAAAAAAATTACATTAATTAAATTAATCAAAAATTAATAAGTCTTCTGGCTAACTATTAATGATTTGATATAGACTAATCGATTTAATTGGTAAACAAAATTCCGAGATTGAGAGGCGAGATGACAGTCTGTCAAGCTAAAATAAAATAATTTAATTTCCTTCACAATTTGTGGTTTCGTGAGAGACCAGAAAAGCTGATGTGAAAGAACGAGTGATGCAAAAAAGGCATATAAAAGGATCTAAAAACATGGGAAGACTATCATACAATTAAGTTTATTATAATTATAAAACTAAAATGAAACAATAAAATGAAAATATTATTTTTATTGTTATATTAAATTATTAATTTAATTTAATTAATGTCATTGAACTGAGCTGGCTGAACTTCTAATTTCGTAGTATTGGCTGGACAGAATCGAAACTTTCTGTATCATTTCCGGTAACCCCTTCCCGTTCATAGCGCTGCATAGCACAAGGTCCCATCTGTGAGATTCTGTTAATTGTTTTAATTTTAAACCATCCGTAACCTCATCGGCAGTCATTATGTTTCGAAGGTCACTTTTGTTGCCGACTATTAAAACAGGAATCTAGAATTTTATAGTTTATTAGCTCATAAACACAATTTCTTACAGTTCGCATCTCAATAAATGATAGCACATAATATAACTCTTTGCGAGCTTCATCAATCCTTGAGAAGTCATTGAGGTCTACCACAAAAATCAGAGCATGAGCATGGTAAAAATTATGCCTCCATAGCGATCGCTGCTTTTTTTGACCACTGTAATCAATTAAATTACATTTTATTCCATTTTTCAAATAACTCTTCTCCAGATTGAACCCGGTCGTCGGAACTGTTGACACATATTCATTCAGTTTCCATCTGTAAAGAAGCGAGGTCTTTCCAACTGAATCAAGACCTAAGAGAAGAATGTTCACCCGGGGATTTGATAGGAGCTTTGCAAATAATGAACAGAATTTAGTTAAAAAACCCCCCATGATAAAGTTAAATTATTATATTCATTTTTTTACTAAAAATTGATTATAATTAATTAATATTTTTATATTATAAATAATTAAGCTCATTAAATTTCTTGTTTTGCTTTCATAATTAATTGTTTATTATCTGATTGTTTAATGTTATCTTAATCAGGGACGGATCTACATATGGGCTAATAGGGCTATAGCCCTGGGCCCAGATCCACAAGGGGCCCAACCCCAATTGTTGAGAGTTCAGAGTATATCAAAATTGCTAGCTTAATTCATATTTAGTTTCTTGGTCGAAAATGGATAAAGGTAAACCGATTGGCGTCAGCGAAAGTTTTGTAAAATTCGATCTATTTATTTACTAGATTAACAAATAGCAGAATTTGTCCTTATAAAAGACATCCTGATTTGAAATTTTAGAAGAAAAAGTGATTGCCACAAGACTTGTACCTTGACAAATGTGAATGAGAATAATATATGAAATTATGCTTTAAATTAAATAAAGTTTCAATATTGTTATTAAGACCTTGGTTAATTGATATAGAACACATTGAGTGAGAAATTATGTTAGAAATAGCGATAATAGAATTTCAATATCATAATTGTTGGGATGAGCCTCGGCGGTCCGGGGTGCAGGCTTCAAACCTGTAGTCGGTTGACACCGAAGTGGTTCGATTCCACCTTTCCAGCGATTTTTGAAAATTTTCTTTTTCACACAATTTTACATATTTGCATTCCATTAATATAATTTCTCTCATAATATAAAATTATAATCATAAATATTATCAATCCTACTGATTAGGGGACAATTTTGATAATCTCAACTGCGCTTATCATGAAGTTGAATTACAATTGCTTTTACTTGCAAGGGCCACCCTTTATAATTAAATTTGTTCAAAAATCTAAAATTTCTATAGTTTTTCTATTCTACCTGACGATGACATGAAAACTGTCGAAATATATCGATAAACAAATTTTGAATGGTGTTTCTTATAAATTAATTATTATAATAATTCGACATTGTATTATTTTATAACATATTTTATGGAAAAAAAATGTTTAAATAAGAAGACAAATATTACATACAAGAATAAAAAAATATATACTAGCATATAGCGTCGCTCGGAGGGGTAAGAAGAGCCATCGCCCTCTGAAAACTTTGGCCTAAAAACATGGATTAAGTTGAACTTTGTTAGGAAGGTCAGATTTTGTATTAGATTGTATGGAAACATGAGCCAAAGTTAAGAATCGTCCTAGGTGGCACATAATACAATTCTACTAATAAATTAATCAGTAGTTAATTTTTTTCACATTTTGATTTCGATATATAAATGTATTTTATCACTGAATAATTTATATTTATATTTAATTTTCAAAATTTTATGACAGAAATAAAAGAATTGATTACCTCAAGAATATGATGATGAGATAAAGGGTGACCCTTGCAAGTAAAAGCAATTGTAATTCAACTCCATGATAATCGCAGTTGAGATTATCAAAATTGGCCCCTAATCAGTAGGATTGATAATATTTATGATTATAATATTATTTTATGAGAGAAATTATATTAATAGAATGCAAATATGTAAAATTGGGTAAAAAAGAAAATTTTCAAAAATCGCTGGAAAGTGGAATCGAACCACTTCGGTGTCAACCGACTACAGATCTGAATCCTGCACCCCGGACCGCCGAGGCTCATCCCAGCAATTATGAATATCTAATTCTCTTATAAATAGATTATATACACTTTACATTTTATTTATAATTATTATTGCAACAAATTATTTATCGTAAATTAAAAAAATTCCAGTACAAAGTTGATGTTATCGATATCTCTAGGAAATATATTAATAATTTTATTAATATCTCCATTAATGTCCAGGAGTATTTCTAATATTGGCTCCGAACTATGCTTTCAATTAGAAAACATTTATAAAATATTACCTCATTTCTACATATGTCTGAAATGGAAGAATATTTTGTAAAAGAAACAAGTACAATAGAATGATATTCACGAATATTCATCAATATGTTTCCGAGAAAGAAATGCAAAACAAGGCATGTGCCGGACATTTCAGGAGAATAGTGAAACAAGCCACAAAATACATAAAGATAAAGTAAGAATTGAATTGTTGATTTTTTGAGAAGACTTTTGAAATTATTAGAGTTGCAAGAGATATCGATAACATGGACTTTGTGTTTTAATTTAATTAATTTACAAATTTATTGAAATAATTTGCAGCAATAATAATTATAAATAAAATGTAAAGTGTATATAATGTATTTATAAGAGAATTAGAAATTAATAATTGCTGGGATGAGCCTCGGCGGTCCGGGGTGCAGGCTTCAAACCTGTAGTCGGTTGACACCGAAGTGGTTCGATTCCACCTTTCCAGCGATTTTTGAAAATTTTCTTTTTCACACAATTTTACATATTTGCATTCCATTAATAAAATTTCTCTCATAATATAAAATTATAATCATAAATATTATCAATCCTACTGATTAGGGGCCAATTTTGATAATCTCAACTGCGATTATCATGGAGTTGAATTACCATTGCTTTTACTTGCAAGGGCCACCCTTTATCTCATCATCATATTCTTTAAGTAATCAATTCTTTTATTTCTGTCATAAAATTTTAAAAATTAAATATAAATATAAATTATTCAGTGACAAAATTCATTTATATATCGAAATCAAAATGTGAAAATAATTAACTACTGATTAATTTATCAGTAGAATTGAATCATTCAATAAAATTAAGTTTTTACTTTATTAATTAATAATGAATTATGTCATTTTATCACAATATATTTATAAATAAAAGTTATAAATAAAATAATAAATTAGTTTGTATAGTTTTCTGATTCCGCATAACAATACAGTGCATAAAATTCTAATGCAAATTAATTATATATTCAAAAATGCAGTGGCGTAGCTAGAATATGTGCCACCTGGGGCGATCCTTAACTTTGCCTCCTCTCCCCATATAATTATCTAACACAAGTCTGATCTAACTAAGAATGTGTAATAAATATATTTTTATCCTTTATGTAAAATATTTATTTTCTCATTTAAACATTATGTTGTAATAAAATATGTTATAAAATAATGCATGGTCAATTTATTGAGTATAGGACAATATCCCCTCGGACAATATCCACCTGGACAAATACCCCCCCCCCCACCACTCTTGTTAATAATGCATATATTTTAGTATGAATATAATAATAAAGACAGTGTAGTTTATTAACAAGTAATTATTAATTAATTGCCCGGGGGATATTGTCCAGGATGATATTGTTATGGGGATATTGTCCTTATACCCAATTTATTACAATAATTATGCTTATTGAATAAAATTGTGATAATTATTAATATTGTTGGGGTTCAACAGGAGAGGCCCAAAAATGAGGTGAAAATCGATAAAAGACACTAAATTCAAAATAAAAATTTAAAGTACAAAATATTAATTAAAAATCAAAAATTTTAAAAATGAATATTTTCCGGGGGAAACTGGTATGGGCGGATGCTAAATAATGAGACGAGTTCAGCTATAATAAAATCAAATCAATGGGGGGTCCCAAAAAGGAATAAATTGCAAAAAAACAAAAGTTAATTAAAAATTAATTAACTAATGGAGAACCCGAGCTAATGGAAACCCGAGCGAATTGAGAAAACCTGAATTAGCAATCCAATTTTGGGAAGGTAGTTAATTTAGCCGAATAAAATAAAAGTGATAAGAGCCGTCAAAGAAAAAGGGGCAATTCCCTTAAATTGAATTAGACCTACAAAAGGAAGCCCGGGGGAAGTTAGACCCAAACTAATTTACCAAAATAAAGTCAATTACCAAGTGAGTATAAAAGCAACTGGCAAGAAAACAAAACTGCCAGTTGGTCGAAGAAAAGAAAATAGAAGTTTGACGAGAGCGAAAAAGGAAACAATCAAGTTAGTAGAAAATAAACAATTTAAAAATCGAACGTACCAGAAAGGGACATCTCCCGCTGGAAGATCTACACCTGTGTGAGATTTGTTGGCAAATTGAAAAGTGCAGACAAAACCTGATTGTATCAAGTGTGAGTAAACTAATAAAAGTGTAAAAGTGTAACTGCATCAGTGTCAATAAAGATTTTGTGTTGGGTCGTTTATTTATTTTGAAAAGAACACAAAAGAGTCAGACCGTAGTACCGACTTACATTAAAAACCCAACAATATATTTGCTAGAGATATCGATAACATCAACTTTGTACTGGACTTTAATTAATTTACGATAAATAATTTGAGTAGGTAGTTAGTAGCTTACTGCAGCAATGACCCCCCCGGGGGGTGGTTTTGCTGCAACTTTTTTTTTGCTGCAACTTTTGATTACGCAATTGCTGCAACTCACATTTTTTGCTTTCAGGGATTTTTGGTCCAAATTTTTTTTTATCACACTATAGTGAGGGGGTCTCGATGGTCCTGGGATTTTCAATACAAAAATCCGACTACCACTAAAAAAGCATGGATTATTCAGACGATAGTGAGGGGGTCTCGATGGTCCTGGGATTTTCAATACAAAAAATTTTTTTCAATACAAAAATCCGACTACCACTAAAAAAGCATGGAATTTTCAGACTATAGTGAGGGGGTCTCGATGGTCCTGGGATTTTCAATGCAAAAAAAAATTTACAATACAAAAAGCTGGTCTACACGAAAAAAGCATGGTAATTTAAGGTCTCAGGATATTTTCAATACAAATAGGTGGTCTACACTAAAAAAGCCAAGGATTTTTCAGACTATAGTGAGGTGGGTCTCCTTGGTCCTGAGAAAAAGGTGGTCTACACTAAAAAACGTGGTAAATTTTTCAATTAAAGTAAATAATGGTCCTAAAAAATTGAATTACAGTAAATAATGGTTCTTAAAAATTAAATTAAAGTAAATTATGGGTCTAAAAATTGAATTACAGTAAATTATGGTCAAAAAATTTTTGAATTACAGTAAATTATGGGTCAAAAAATTAAATTACTGTAAATTATGGTCAAAATGTTTGAATTACAGTAAATAATGATCCTAAAAAATTAAATTACAGTAAATTATGGGTCTAAAAATTAAATTACAGTAAATTATGGTTCAAATTTTTCAAATAAGGTAATTATGGTCCTAAAAATTAAATTAAAGTAAATAATGGTCCAAATTTTAAAATTAAGTAATCAAAGTAAAAAATTTTAAATAAGTAAATTAAAGTAATAATTTTTAAATAAGTAAATTAAAGTAATGTAATAAGTAAATTAAAGTAAGATTTTTAAATTTATTAACAAAAAGTTGAAATAATAGAAGGTGTTTGAGAATTGAAATTTTTTAATGAAATATTTTTCAATGGTAATTTTTAATGGAAATATTTATGGAATAATTTTTTAAGTTAATTTTTAATGGAAATTTTTATGAAATATTTTTCAATGATAATTTTAGATGAAAATTTTTAAGATAATTTTTAATGGAAATTTTTATGAAATATTTTTCAAAGAAAAATTTTAATAATAATTCAACAACAAACCGACAACTTAGTACCAACAAACAGTAACTTACGAACATGTATTTACAACCAGATACCTACAACTAGTTACTAACAACCAATTACCAGATACCAAGTACTTACAATTAGTTACTAACAACCAGTTACTTGTTACCAAGTACTTACAACCAGTTACCTGCTACCTAGTACTTACAACTAGTTACTTACAACCAGTTACCTGTTACCAAGTACTTACAACTTGATACCACGTACTAACTAACTCTCAAACAACCAGATACTAACAACCAATTACCAGCTAACAACTAGCTACCACCTACCAAGTACTAACAACCAACATCAACCAGATACCTACAACTAGATACTAACAACTAGGTACCAGATACCACCTACCAAGTACTAACAACTAAAAAAACCAACAACTAGCTACAACCTACCAACTACTTACAACCCACAACAACCAGCTAACAACCACCTACCACATACTAACAACCAACATCAACCAGGTACTAAGCATTAATTACCAACTACCAAGTACTAACAACTAGTTACTAACAACTGATACTAAGTACCTGATACTAAGTACCTACAACCAACCAACTAGGTACCAAGTACATACAACCGTCAACAACCAGGTACTAAGCATTATTAACCAACTACTAAGTACTAACAACCAAAAACAAGCAACCAACTAGGTACTAGATACCAAGTACTAACAACCACCTACCAAGTACTAACAACTAAAAAAACCAACAACTAGCTACAACCTACCAACTACTTACAACCCACAACAACCAGCTAACAACCACCTACCACATACTAACAACCAACATCAACCAGGTACTAAGCATTAATTACCTGCTACTAAGTACCTACAACCAACTACCAAGTACTAACAACTAGTTACTAACAACTGATACTAAGTACCTGATACTAAGTACCTACAACCAACCAACTAGGTACCAAGTACATACAACCGTCAACAACCAGGTACTAAGCATTATTAACCAACTACCAAGTACCTACAACTAGATACTAACAACCAAAAACAACCAACCAACCAGTTACCTGATACCAAGTACTTACAACTAGTTACTAACAACTAGTTACCTGATAGCAACCAATTAGGTATCAAGTACTAACAATCAAAAAATGCAACCAACTAGGTACCAGATACTAACAATCAACTAACAACCAGATACTAAGCATTAATTACCAACTACCAAGTACCAACAACCAATATCAACCAGGTACTAAGCATTAATTACCAACTACCAGGTACTATCAACCAAAAACAACCAACCAACTAGGTACTAGATACCAAGTACTAACAACCGACAACAACTAACTACCACCTACCAAGTACCAACTACCAAATACAAGATACTGTCAACTAGATACCAAACACTTACAACCAGATGACCACATGAAATTATTGGTTAAATATGAAAATAAGGATTATATTTAGTTGTTAAGTAAATTATGGTGTAAAATTAAGAAATAAAGAATAATTAGGTAAATTAAGGACAAGTAAATTAAAGTTAAAAATTTTAAATTAAAGAAAACAATGGTTTAAATTTTAAATTAAAGCTAAATGAGTAAATTAAAGTAATAATTTTTTAAATAACTAAATTAAAGTAAATTAAACTAAGATTTTTAAATTTATTATCAAAAGATTGAATAACCACCAACTTTTTTGAGAAATGTAATTTATAATGAAAATTTAAATGGAAATTTTAATGGAATAATAATAATAATAATAATAATAATAATAATAATAATAATAAAAATAATAATAATAATAAAAATAATAATAATAATTCAACAGTTACCAACAATCGGTTACTAAATATTTTTAACTAAGTGCTAACAAATAAGTACTTTCAACATGATACCACGTACTAACTCTCAAAAAAACCAGATACTTACAACGAACTACTAAATATTCTTCACTGTATTTTATGAAATGCTTTTTAAATTAATTTTTTATACATCTTCTATAATAATTTTAATTACAATCAGTAGAAAAAACCTTTTCAAATTTAACAAAAATGTTGATTTTCATCAAAAAACCACAACTCATCACCACGTGGAATTCAAAATAATTTAAATTACAATGAAGGACTAATGAATTCTAATTTACAAAACATTCTTCTTTTAATTGATAACTTATTATTGCAATGTAAAAATCGCATTCAATAAATACTTATTATTGATCAGTTTTATTATATATACTCTGAGTTTATCCGACAGGATGTTTTGACCCCCTAAGGGTACTGGTCGTAAGGGTACTGGTCGTAAGGGTACTGGTCGTAAGGGTACTGGTCGTAAGGGTATTAGACGTAAAGGTACTGGTCGTAAGGGTATTAGACGTAAAGGTACTGGTCGTAAGGATATTGCTAACTCTCAATCCCCTACCTACCCATTAACTAGCTACTAAGTACTAACAACCAGGTCTCAAACAACTAAATACTAAACACTTACAATCAACTAACAATCAGGTACTAAGTATTAACAACCTACAACTATATAACAACAATCAGTAAACAACACTGTACCAACTACCAAATACAAGATACCAACAACTAGATACCAAGTACCAACAAACCACACATAAAAATAATAGCAATTAAATACAAAATATTCTTCATCACATACACTATCTGCTTATCAAAATCTAAAAAGTCAACCAACTACTTACAACCAACAACTATGTACTAACAAATTGATCTTTAAAAGAAAATACTCATCACTTGAAAAATTGGACGAAAAATTAATTGAACTCAAGACATCAATAACTTGATAAAAATTGATTAAATAATTGTAAAAATTTAAATTATTCAAAATATACCAAATAATTATTATAAAAATGTAATTAATGGACAAGAATGAATTCTAATCATTAATCATCCAGTAAATAAAAAAATATTGATCATTCAAGTTGAATCAACTAAGATAATAAATTAATAAAAATTTTGAAATAAGATCTAATAAATAATTGATTTAGATTGAATAAATTAATTGAAATAAAATTAATTTTAATTATTTTTGTAAAAGTAATACATGTACTCAAATTGATTGACTGAATGCTCAAAATATTCAAAGAATTCAGTATAAATTCATTACCATTATCAAAGTCGTCAATCTACAATAAAAATAATTATCATTAAATTCCAAGAGAGACTAGAAAACTAATGATAACATCTAACAAACCAGTAAATTCATTTAAATGACAATAATTAGTATATTCAAGCGAATTCTCCAATAAAATCATCTAAAAAGAATCATTTTCTCCTAAATATATCAATATTTAAAGATTGGTATTTTAATGATAAATACTTGTTAAAGATCATATATTCTCCTCAAACTAATAAGATTCCTTAAAATCCCTTAAATGACTATATTTCTATCCTTAATTCATATTATTACAAATATTTCACTAAAATCATCTAAAAACCATCAAATTTCCTTAAAATAACACTATCTTTAAAGATTAGTATAATATAAGTCTAAATTAATATACAATGAATTAATCACAACCTATTAAAACGATATAATTTCATATTATTATTGATTCATAACTGAATAATGTATTGACATTTCCCTTAAAACATTGATATTTTACCAACATCATCCTTAAAAAAATCATATATTCCCATCTTAACCCATCCTTCATTAAATTCAATCGGCTATATCTCCCTTACAATGATATATTCCCATCTTAACCCAGCCTTCATTAAATTTAACCGAATATATCCCCTCTAAAGATCATATTTTCCCATCTTATCTGATCTCTCAGTAAATATTTCTACCACTTTAAACTTCAATATCTAACCAACTATATCCCTTGAGGTTATATCCCCTTTAATATATCAATCCTCTTAAAATTCTTAGAGAATTCTTCAAAAAATAAGAATTTTCATAAACTGTTATAGACACCAAATATTCTTCCATTGAAATAATTTAGAAGCTATGTAGTAAGAGCCCACTAACCAATCAAAATCATGGAAGGGTAGGGATTTCAATTGTCCACAGGGATAACTGGCGGTGGCGGTCCAAGCGTTCATCTCGTTTGAAATTTTGTTTTGACTACTACTCATCTGGAAAAAGTTGAGATTATCAAAATTGGCCCCTAATCAGTAGGATTGATAATATTTATGATTATAATATTATTTTATGAGAGAAATTATATTAATAGAATGCAAATATGTAAAATTGGGTAAAAAAGAAAATTTTCAAAAATCGCTGGAAAGGTGGAATCGAACCACTTCAGTGTCAACCGACTACAGATCTGAAGCCTGCACCCCGGACCGCCGAGGCTCATCCCAGCAATTATGATTTCTAATTCTCTTATAAATACATTATATACACTTTACATTTTATTTATAATTATTATTGCAACAAATTATTTATCGTAAATTAATTAAATTCCAGTACAAAGTTGATGTTATCGATATCTCTAGCAAATATATTAATAATTTTATTAATATCTCCATTAATGTCCAGGAGTATTTCTAATATTGGCTCCGAACTAT
Organism: Schmidtea polychroa; assembly: GCA_959609185.1. Classification (NCBI taxonomy): domain Eukaryota; kingdom Metazoa; phylum Platyhelminthes; order Tricladida; family Dugesiidae; genus Schmidtea; species Schmidtea polychroa. Next base: position 114,821 of record CAUHTR010008230.1, on the reverse strand, counting down.
GCTTTCAATTAGAAAACATTTATAAAATATTACCTCATTTCTACATATGTCTGAAATGGAAGAATATTTTGTAAAAGAAACAAGTACAATAGAATGATATTCACGAATATTCATCAATATGTTTCCGAGAAAGAAATGCAAAACAAGGCATGTGCCGGACATTTACATGCCTTAAAGATAAACATAAAGATAAAGTAAGAATTGAATTGTTGATTTTTTGAGAAGGCTTTTGAAATTAATAGAGTTGCAAGAGATATCGATAACATGGACTTTGTGTTTTAATTTAATTAATTTACAAATTTATTGAAATAATTTGCAGCAATAATAATTATAAATAAAATGTAAAGTGTATATAATCTATTTATAAGAGAATTAGAATTCATAATTGCTGGGATGAGCCTCGGCGGTCCGGGGTGCAGGCTTCAAACCTGTAGTCGGTTGACACCGAAGTGGTTCGATTCCACCTTTCCAGCGATTTTTGAAAATTTTCTTTTTCACACAATAGTAGGGTATTGTGTGGACATGGGAACAAAGACATATGACGTCATCGATGACGTCACAAAGACATATGACGTCATACCCCCCCGGGGGAGGGTTTTTTTTTTTTTTTTTAAATTTTTTTTTTAAAAATTTTTTTTATATTACGTTGCGGTATTTTAAAATTTATATTACGTTGCGGTATTTTAAAAATATATTACGTTGCGGTATTTTAAAAATATATTACGTTGCGGTATTTTAAAAATATATTACGTTGCGGTATTTTGAAATTTTAATTATTAAATATATTACGTTGCGGTATTTTAAAAACTTATTTTGATGGTTAAATAAAATTATTACACACAATACTCAGACAAAATATTCTGTTCCCCTATGGTCACACACACACAATGTATAAAAATATTATTAATGTCCACACACGCAACAAGTTAGTGTTCTCATCGATATATTATTAATCTATATACTCCGAGTTTATCCGACAAAATATTCTGTCCCCCTATGGGTACTGCTAACAAGGGTACTGGTCGCGCTCAACAACTCGCAAGGGTATTATTAAACAATGTAATAAAACATATATTATTATTATTATTATTATTATTATTATTATTATTATTATTATTATTATTATTATTATCATTATTATTATTATTATTATTTGTTAAATATTATTATTATTATTTGTTAAATATTATTATTTGTTAAATATTATTATTATTATTATTATTATTATTATTATTATTATTATTATTATTATTATTATTATTATTATTATTATTATGGGTACTGCTCACAAAGGTAAATGTCACAAAGTTACTGTTAAAAAATATTCAAGACAAAACATTAACAAAGAAATTATACTTTAAATATACACTAAAATTTATTAACACACTGGGTAAAGGTCATAAAGGTAACTAACAAAACTTTAACATATTATTATTACACACAATGTATAAAAATTGATCACAAAGTTACTGTTAAAAAATATTCAAGACAATATGACTAATACATTTATTAAATAATTTAAACACATCATCGAAAATAATCATGTCCAAAATAATTATCATCTGCTGGATCATGGAAATCATCTGTATCATCTGCTGAGATAGCTTCCGTTGAATCTATAAATATAACGGTGTCACCGCCCCTATAATGACCATATGCCAAACTTTGATTTTTATCCACCCAATTTCGCTTATCATCTCTACATGTCAAGGCTCTTTTATTATTTTTAATACTAAAAAGTTGGTGATTTTTTGACGTTATTCTAAACTGAGGGACTGTGTATATTTTATCATTTAAATAACAATCTAGATACGACTGATGTGTTAGTCCAGTATCTTTCATACTTATCCCCTTAGCCTTCATACTTTCCTCATCACCCATCAAACTGTAACATTTAGGTCTCAAGAACACCCAATCTTTATATAATAACCCTTTATTCTCGTCTTTGAATTTACCAATGACAGAATCAAGGTTCCTACTATATAAAGGATGATTTGGGTCATAATTCGAAGTATCTAATAATTGATCTCTAATCATCGCAGGTAAAAGAATGTCAAGACTACAATGTTTAATTTCCAAGAAGAAGGAATCTGTTTCTCCAGCAACGATATTAATTTCGCAGTTGAATTCGTCGCGATATTTTTGCAACTCTTCATACTGCAGCTGGTACATCCTGAGTTTGGATAAATCAAGTACGGTTTGACCAATGTAACTAGGTCTATTCAAACACACTATGTCCTTCCTCAATAAAACCGAAATCAAGTCATCATCGATTTTCGTGGATTTACGAAAAGTCGGTTTCGAACAGAATGTTAATAATCTCTGTGAAGAATTACACAGACGTAAATTAATACGTTTTTTAAGATTTTCAACAGTCTTGCCGTAAAGACTGTTGTTTAATAATTTATAGAAATTTTTATCGAGTTTATTTGTCGACGCTGCTCGTAACGCCGTATTTGTGTTAATATAATTTTTGAAAATTTTATCTTGTTTAAATTTAATTGCTCTATGTGTTTTTGATATTTTAACACCTAATTTAATAAATATTTGTAGAAGCCTCCAATGAAGAACGTAGTTCCTCTTGGGGCTGTGTGTAAGCAACAGCTTCTCTATTTTTGAACCCGGTACACACATCTTTTCAGCGGCAACGGGAAGATCGTCCAGTTTGTCGTGAATTGACGTCGGTATTTCTAAATCCACTTCTATGGTATAACCATAATCAAGCAGATCTAAATCTACCGTTGTGCATTCAACAATTATATTATTTAATAAATTATCATCAGTAACCCATTCAAAGTCACTGCAAGGTAATGGTTGACTTAAAGCCCAACCGTATAAATTATTTATATCTATGTAAAGCAAAGCGGTATCCGGGTCTGTTTTTACATAATGTTTATTTACAAAAGTTAGTCCGCCACGGATACCGCCCTCGAAAAAGTTATACATCTCCATATCGGTGAGGAGCTCAATTGGAGAGTTTAAAGTTAATAAGGCTGAATTCCAAGACATACCTGGAATCCCTAAGAAATTTAATGGCTCTAGTCGGTTATGAGCAATGGACTTAGCTCTAAATTGCTGGAAAAAATCGGCTAAAAGGAAAACATCAAGTTTTAAATAAACCATCATGTAATCGAAAAGTGAAGTACATGAAGTTTCAACCCAAATTCGCTGAGCTGTCTCATATTCAGCTGGAGTCACATCTTTCCAAATAGGAGGTAACTGATGAGTGTTATGCAAAACCTCTAATGAAGTTGCGGCATCATAAGGAAAAATTCCCTTTGCAGTTATTATTGTACCCTGAAATTCTGATTCGGTCAAGGGTAAAGATGATAAAGTTTTGACAGCATTATTTAAGGACTCGCTGACAAATTGATAAGAGTCTATAAATTTAACAGTTAATGAGTCAATCCTAGCAAAAAGACTAAGGAATTTCTCGCTGGTTAAAGGAATACAACTAATATTCCATGAATGATATTTTGAAAGACCAAATTTCAAGATATGATGCAGATCATACCCCTTTAAATTATGAAATACTACAGGAAGGGTATGTCTAATTTGCCTCGACAGATTACAAGTTGTACAAGCGGCACCAAGATATAGACCGGTAAAATGATCATGGTCCCTAACTGGACTAACTAAAGGCTTATTGCACAAATAACATGATGTGCTGTTTTCAAACATTAATTGTTGCTCATCTGTAATTATCATTTTCTTTTGATAATTTTTATAATAATAAGGAGTTACAATATATTTCCCTATCATTTCAATTTCAGTAAGAAATTGATCGACACAATCTAAACCGGTGAACGACTTATAAATTTTTACGCCCGTGAAATTATTAATAAAAAGCATACCGGCAGAAATAGGCAGATGACGTTGAAAGTAGCGAGTGTCTTTAGGTAAGATAGCCTCAAAGTCAGCGTAAATAACAAAGGGAGGAGTAACTGTTTTACTCCAATCAGTAAATTCTAAATATTTATTTTTAGGCAATGTGTACAAGGTAGTACCAAGCTGATTTTTATCGCAAAGACCCTTATGTCTATTAAAAGCGTTTAAACATCTAGGGCACCACTGACTACAAATCCTAACAGGAGTGATTGAACTATTCCTACAATTAAGAAATCTATTTAGGTCTGTGATTCCAAGATAATGATAATTATCATTCTTTTCAATTAATAATAAATTGATAGGTATGGCTCCTACTATCTTACTCCTATATATTATATCAATAAAGGGATGTTTCATAACTGCATCTTCATCGGAAATGTCAATCAAAGCCTTTTCGTTATAAGTAAGAACATTTATACTATAACCCGGATTTTGTTGTTCAAATTTACTTATATTTGATAATTTCATCGGCATATCATTAGGATCAAATTTAATTTCAGAAAGATTGTAGGAATTAGGGCGATTTCTATATTGCCTATTTATACTATCATATTTAATAATTGACAAGAAACTATACAAAAAGCAGAAGTGGTCATTATTAACTACATTAACGAGACAGCTTAAGTTTCTTAAAGATTTTGGGGTTTCAATAAAACTTCTACCACTTAACCGACTTATTTCAGCAAATTTAGTCAGAACAAAGCTTATGTATTCTATTTTATTGATAGTCCAATTACTACCTTTCTCATTAATTTTAATTATTTTTTCATTTAAACGAGCAATACCTTCGTCAATGAATGTATCGCTCCAAACTCGGGCGGAATTCGAGATTACAAAAGATTGTAACTCATCATCTTTTATAAATTCCACCTTTAGACAAAATTGAATTTTACATGATTTTAATTTATTTACATATAAATTTATTTTATTTATTAAAATGTCTGGTACAGAGACCGTTTTTAAATCTAAAGACGAAACGTCCATTTTTAATATAATATGGTTATTATTTAAATCACTGGTGACATCTACGACACCATAACCTATTTGATTAATATTATTATTATTACCATTATTATAATAAATATTACTACTACTATTATTATCAATTTCATCATCACTTATGTTGATTATTTCATCATCATCACTTATGATGATTATTTCAATAACTTTAGATTTTTTACTTGGTATTGAATTGATTTTTTCATTATTTTTTCTTTTATTCATATTAATTAGATTATTTATTTGATCATTTAATTTATTTACTTGATCTTTTAGTTTAGTTATTTCGTTTATATCATTTTTATTATTGGTGTTGTTAGTATTATTGTTGGTGATATTATTATCATTATTGTTGATATTATTGTTGTTGATATTATTATTGTTGTTGATATTATTAGTGTTGATATTATTATTGGTGTTGATATTATTATTAGTGTTGTTGATATTATTATTATTATTATTATTATTGTTAACAAACGATTCATATAAGCTATAGAAAAGAGACTTCTTAGAAGGTTTAAATTGTTGGAGATGGAGTCTATGCTTATTATAAAATTCCTTATACGTTATAACTTCAATAACCTCACATTTAGGGCATAGGATGTAGGTGACACCGTTATATTTATGACTATAATATCTTTCCATTATATCATCGCAGTCATTATGATATTGACTATTACAAAAGTTTTGGTATTTCAAACCTATGAAAATATTTTTTATCATAAAATGTTTAAAAAATAATAAGATAATAATCATTTTTAAAGTTTAAGATATTTTTCGTAAGATATTATTCAAAATTGACTTTTAAATAGTATCTTATAAAAAATATTATAAAATATATATAATTCATTTTCATAAATAAATAATTCATTTTCTAAAATAGATTTTCATAAATAAAATATAAAAGTTATTAATTATAATGTTCAAAATCATCATATTTCATAAATCTTCTTTATAAAATCATCATAAATAAATAAATCTTCTAATAATCATTTTTAAAGTTTAAGATATTTTTCGTAAGATATTATTCAAAATTGACTTTTAAATAGTATCTTATAAAAAATATTATAAAATATATATAATTCATTTTCATAAATAAATAATTCATTTTCTAAAATAGATTTTCATAAATAATATATATAAAAGTTATTAATTATAATGTTCAAAATCATCATATTTCATAAATCTTCTTTTCATAAATCATCATAAATAAATAAGTAAATCTTCTTTTCATGAATAAATCTTCTTTTCATAAATCTTCCTTTCAAAATCATCATAAATAAATAAGTAAATCTTCTTTTCATGAATAAATCTTCTTTTCATAAATCTTCCTTTCAAAATCATCATAAATAAATAAGTAAATCTTCTTTTCATGAATAAATCTTCTTTTCATAAGTTTCTTCTTTTAATTATTATTATTATTAATATTAATATTATTATTATTAATATTGTTTATAAAACTTAAAAACTTATTACAATAAATAAATACTTACATTTCGTCCTTTCGAAAGAAATTTTCCAGCATCGGCACCAGCAGAAGTATTTATTACATTTCCATCTAAAAGCATAATAAAAATAATAATGATAATAAGAGTAAACTATTACCATTTATTCTATTCATGTCTACAGCTTGTCCGTCGATATTCATTTTAATTTGTTGATTAGTACCTAATAATCATATTAAAAATAATAAAATAATAAAATAATAAATTTACCATTAATTCCTCCAACGATCTTTCCGTCAACTCTTTGAATATTGTTGTTGTTGTTCATGTTGTTAAATATTGTTAATATAGTTTTAAAAGTGATGAAAAAATGAAAGTGTAGACTATATAAGAGAGATATTACAGGTTTTATTAACCGACCAATGAAAATAGAGATAGGATAGGAAAAGACACTACATGTTTGTTTATACAAACCATGATGAAATAATGACCTTTACATGCCTTTATTACTCAGTGCTTTGTTACTTTGCACTGTACATGCACTGAACATGTAATAGTATTACATAATATTTTTAAACATAAAATTTAACAAATAATATATTAAACATAAAATAATAATATATTAAACATAAAATAATAATATTTAACAAATAATAATAATATTTAACAAATAATAATAATAATATTTAACAAATAATATTTAACAAATAATTAAAATAGTCAACAAATAAAAATCATACAGTATACATTTATTAACCATCAAAATTTTTATACAACAACCATGCCAAACAGTGTTGACCACATGTTTGAGTCAATGGATTTTGAAACATAGTTTTATTATATACAATAGGTTTCCCAATTGTTTGAAGTTTTGATATCAACAAAGCAGGATAATAGAAACCCATAGGATCGAATACGAATATATTACTAGGTTTCACATATATAGCTATCCAATGTTCTCCACCAAGATGAGACGAATGAGTATTGACGATTATGGCTTGATTATTGCTCAAATAAGGAATTTTATCGAGAGGAAAAACACCTACAAATTCATTTCCTAATATTTGTTTTCCAATTCGATTAACCTGAACAGAACTACTTTAATAAAATTAAACAGTATCAAAAAACTTACTCCATGACAACTTTTTGTGTTTCTGTATACATTTATACTAGCACGGTTCTATTTGCAGTAATTTGAACTTCATTTTCAAATACTCCATATATTATAACATGTACCGGTTCAGTGATAGCTTTTGCAAACTTAATATCCAGTCGTAAATTCCCGTTTTGTGGTAGTTGACTCTGATTTAAATCAAAATCGGGAGCTAAAACAAATGTGAAAAATGGATATTTGCTTTTAAATTCTTCTAGAGTTATTCCGCAATTCAAGTTTTTATCTAAGTAACCAAGATTTCTAACAATACTCTGCATATATGTCGCACAGTAATTATCGCTTTCGAAATCTTGAGTATATGTTTCTCTATAATCAGTATTTTTCGACAAAGTCAATGAAGTAACACCAAAATTTTGAAAATTGAGCTGGAAGCAGTATAAGATCCATTATATTGCGTTTCACTTTGAAATGTTACCAGAATAAAATTAGGCATTCTTCTGTCACCAAATATTTGTTCTTTATAGAATGATGATGCGCCTTTAGCAATAGCAAATTGTACAATTTCCTTTGTTTTTAATGGATAAATTGCATGTTTTGAATTAAGACCCAATTGATGACCAGCTAATACTGACGGGGTCTACTCGAACTCTTCTCACCAATAATTTTGCATCAACTAATTGACATATTGGTGTAGTAGTTGCACTAGTAAGAGATAATGCAGAATCGGACCTTTTCAGTCTAATATGTACATTAACTCCCGGTAGCTAAATATTTCGGTTGATCCATAAAATCAAGTTGTAATGATGAGCACATGGTGAAAACCTTTGAGCCTTTAACCCACTTTTTTCTTTCATCATCTGTTGCAGCATAACCCATAGGTGTAAGACAGGTATTTTTAGTATCAGAATTGTAATTTAAAATAGTTTCTATCAAAGCCTTGTGAATGAATGTATTATTTCCGCCCTCAATCTTGATATTATTAAATCCCAACACTGCATCTTTAAATAGAGTATGAAACATGAAATTGTTCGGTATTACATCTGCATTGGCATCCAAAACTTTTCTATCTTTATCTACAACCTTCATCTGGACAGTCAATAAAGTATCGTTCAAATCTAAATATTCAGTTTGCGAACCATTAATATAAAACTCGATATCATTTCTACTATCAGTAATTGAATTCATAGGAAAAACTTCCTCAAATGCCCCAAATTCGATTACCGCTTGAGGCGATGGTCTATCAAATATACATAATTCGGATTTACCACAAATCATTTTGCAAATATAGTTCCATGTCCTTTCATTCGTTTGTTTATACGTGATATTCCATGTCCTTTACGTTTTGGAGCTGGGGCTGGAGGCGTATCTTTTTGAAACATACCAGCAACTCCAGGTAGAACCTTCCCTAACTCAGCTAAAGCATTTGTTTTTAGGGATGGTAATATTTTCTGTTCATTCATAATAACATCTTTTGCAGTTTTCATACCAAAACTACCAATACGTTTAAGAATAGGAAGTGCAAATCTCCCTATTGTTTTTAACCAACCTGATCCGTACTGTTTACCAATAAAATATGGTAATTCACCGCCAGATTGGCTATCACTATACATACTAATAATATCGGAATTAGCCATCTACTTTACGAAAATGTAGTGTCAAATGAGTTTTGAGTCTTTTGGAAAGTTTATAAGTTTTCCACTATCGTCACGAATATTTATTTCTATATTGTTTATACATGAGCTTGAAATTGGTAAATACATGGGATTATCTATATTTATATTGACAACTTCATCATGTTCATATTTTCCAATCCATACCGATTTCAAAAGAGGAACACTGGAATCACCAACAATAATAGGCTCAATAATATTAGTATATATGAACATTTGTTGATGATGTTCAAGTATTCTTGGTTTACGTATACCTGCCGATTTTTCCCGATATTGCTGCTTCTCTAATCCAAGTGTATTTGTCAAATTTTTATCAAATGTAACTTCGCAAATGTCATCATTCAAACTGAATGTAAATAACAGATCTTTCACAATGTCCAAACTTTTAAATATGTGTGAACAATTGTACTTTAAATATTTAAGTAACACATCAAGTTTATCAATATATAATTCGTCAGCAAAGGTGAATGATTCTTCAACTTCATTATTATACGACACTGATATTTTGATTTCTTCTCTCATTACACTGTTTGCTTCAAATAGATCAAAGCGTAATAAGTATTCTGTTTCCATAACTTCATTTTTCAACTTATTGCAGCCCATTCGTCTGGCATCTTCAATATATTCGAATGTTATTGTAAATGGTTTAAAATCACAACTGATATTTAATCCATCCTTGTAAAACATAGAGCAATGCGGATCTAATATCTGATTTGGAATATGATATGTTTTATCATAATTACTGATAATAAAGATACCGCTACATGTTTTCATAGCATTCCTTTTGAAATCAATCTTACATTGACTATAAAATGGGAATGTGTTGTACACGAATGTAAAATCTTGCAGTGCAACTTCCAGTCCCCATTTAAAGAAATCGGATTCTGGAGATTGACCATAAATTTACTGGCTTGATTGTCTGGATGAATTAATGGGCAACTATTGCTTGGTAAAATAGTATAAAAATTCACTTTACTAGATCCTTTTCTGATATCCATGATGGGTTTTGATAACCATGCCATTTGACATAGTATTGTTTATCCTTGCCGACCTTTTAGTTTTCAATATCTTTTGAATTCTAAATACTTTTGGAGGAGGAATAACTTGTAATTCTTGCTCATAAAATTTTCCTTGTACAATATTGTTATCATAATCACTGATGACATACATTACAGGATTCTGACTAGTATTTATTTTTGAAATTACAAAGACTTCATCACTCCAATTTGTATCGAAATTTTTAATAAATGGTGATGCACTAATTTTACTAATTCTAACATGGTCACCGACTTTATATTTAGGTTTTGCAATTTTACAGATTTCTTAGAAGTCAATGTTTTTGATGTAATATCAACCGGTCTTAATCCATTAAGTCCTCGATGTGATGAGTGATTATAACTGGTTATTATTTTCGGTAAAACCAATTACCCATTTTTTATTACCTTGATGCACGAATAATTTCTTTAATCTATCTCTCAATGTTCTGTTAAATCTTTCAACATGAGCAGCTTTGTATTGAGAATGTACCGAGTAATGGTTTATTTTCAATTTATTGAGGATTTGCTTGACTTTACTGTTGTAGAATTCTTTACCTAAAATAATAATAATAATAATAATAATAATAATAATAATAATAATAATAATAATAATAATAATAATAATAATAATAATAATAATAATAATAATAATAATAATAATAATAATAATAATAATAATAATAATAATAATACCTAAATCCGTTTGCAAGTTATTAGGATGTCCATCTTTAAATAAAATATTAATTGCCTTGGACATTTCATCTGAAGATTTTGCCTTGACGGGTATTGCTCGGGCAAACCGACTGAATACATCAATACATGTTAAAATATATTTATTCCCATTGTTAATTTTCGAATAAGGTATCATCTCCATCAAATCCATTTGCCATAAATCATTTATTCCATATGTTTTATATACTCTTGTTGGGAATCGTTTCTGCATTGGTTTGTTCAAACTGTACGCAAGCTGGTCTGATAACCACTTCTGGGTTTCCTTTTTCGAATTCGGAACTCTTTTGTTTAATTTTGCCACTCCACCGAAACCGGCTTCGTCTTCGGGGTTCGTCCAAATCTTCTCCATTACAACAAGAAGATTTAATATTAAATTTAATGTCTGGTAATGAAGGATTAGCACCCATTGTTTATGATCGACTTCCTATTATTCCACCTAATAATGATATTGCTAAAGGTATCAATGCACCGATAAATCCCCCTTGTTGTTTATATATAATTTTTCTCATTTGTTGACGATTTTTATTATTTACTAATGATAGCAAAGGTTTCCTATGTTTACTCAATAATTGCTTTTTAGATTTACTGATTTTAATCTTGCCTTTGACTACTTTAAGTATAATATCGAGTAAATCATCGACAACATAATTTGGAAAAGATTGTAAAATACTGTTTCTTTTCATACTGGGTGCTTTTAACAATGTATTGAAAAACGGGAAACTCCGATGATTTTTAACAACTTTTACTTTCTTAGTGGTTTTACTTTTAGGTTTAGGTTTAGGATTTTTCGAAATAAGATTCATTGCAGGAAAATTTTCTGTAATAAGTTCTTTAGATGGAGTATAACTAGTTGTTGGTGGAACTTTTGGTTGTTTTTTACTCGATATCCTTGTTTTTGAAAACATGATTTATATGTTTTCAATTTTGTTTTGAACTTTGTTTATAAACCATGGCACCTTTTGGGTTGAAAATATCTGTTTTTACCCGTATATCATCAGGACATTGTTGTGTGAAATCGAGAAATATATACCCATGAGGTATTTTCGTAGCATCTTGAAATGCATTGATAAGAAAATTACGGTTATTAGGGTATGCTTGTCGTCCAAGAAAATCAATGACAGTTGCATCTCTAGGATTCTTGAAAATAACTAGATATTGTACATTTAAATTACGTGTTCGATGTGCCCCACCTTGATGAAATAAATTTTGTGTTATGAAAATAACTGTTACACCAACATGTCTGCTGATTTTTGTGAATAAATTATTAAAATCCTTTTCTTTATTGGCTTCTTGATACAAATCATCGATAATGATTACATCATCTTTCTTCAAACGACTTGACCAGTTTTTATCAAAACCCTTTACTATTTTCATGTTTTTCAATTGACAGAAACTTGATTGTGTCAATCCATGTTCTTCATCGGCGCCCCTATGCCAATAAATATTGTTGAATTTTGTTTTGAACAAATTTGATTTTAGTAATTTACAAACAAATAATGTTTTTCCGCTACCACTTGGACCAACGATTTGGTATACTGCATCATTTCGTAATTCCATTTTTTAAATTTAAACTATATATAATTATTGTTTATATTGATAATTTAAATGAACTCCTTTTTAAAATAACTATATATAACAGAGTTTTTATAATTATTTCATTAAAATGCTTTCAAATATAAATTACAGGGCAAAAGCTGATGTATCAAAAATGGTATTTCCAATGGGGAAACCACAACAACTCATCAATAGAAGTAAAAAATATCCAATAATATATTTCAAAACTGGTAAATGTAGAATTATGGGGTGTAAGGAAATAATCAAAGCTAGTGAATATAATGTTTATGATTTAGAAATACAATCGATAACCATAACTTCCGATATAGGTTTTTCTTGTAATTTAAATAAATTGGCTAAATTAATACCATGCTTTTACGAACCAGAATTATTTCCAGCTTTGAGGTATATAAAATATAACCCTATGTGTGTAAATATATTCGCTAGCGGTAAGATAGTAATTCTTGGAATAAAAAATATTGATTACAAATGTATAGTTGATAATATCATATCTGAAATTAAATCAATAATTAGAAGGAAATGAATTTTTAGATTTTTTATTATCACTTAATTAATTATTTATCATTACAAATTCAATGCAATTGAAATGCATGATTCTGATTGGTCGAAATCTAATTGGCTGATGATTATTTATAACAAAATGTTTTCGGTTTAGTTGTCATTTATTCAACAAAAATGTACAACATACAAAGTTCCGCAATCACCTCAATGAAAGAGCATGCAAATTATGGTAATTTCAAATTTTTATTATTACATTAATATATATATATATATATATATATATTTTACAGATGAATATCAATCAATTATCCTGCAAAGATTATGCTTCTATTATCCAGAATTAAATGAAATTCTACAAGATAGAGATAAAGCTATCATTCCGGATTTGGTATACAACCAAACACGAATCTGGATATTTGATATAATAAACACCTTTCTATGGGATATCAAGATAGGAAGGGGGATGAAAGAAATGAAACCAGAGGCTCCTTGCATTTTCGGATGTAGCTGTTGCAATTTCCGTTATCAACAATATGTTGAATGGTGTTTGGTGAAGACTCTGAGAAATCACCACTCGAGTCAGATTGTATCAAAATAAAGTTTTATGTTGAATTGTTTTGTTTTTGTAAATAGAAATAGTAATAATAATAATAATAATAGTAATAGAAATAGTAATAATAATAATAGTAATATTAGAAATAATAATAAAAAACAATATTTATAATAAAAACATTAATGCAACATTAATGCAAATGACATACAATTTAAACAAATTCATGCAATTTAAACAAAGACATACAGCAATCTGATTGGTTGATAAACAATAGTCATAGGTATAAAAACCCTGTACCATTTCATTTTAATCATAATTCACGATGACAAAGAAAATTTCAAGCACTGAAAAGCCAAAAGTTGTTCCAGAACTTGTACAACCTGTTCAAATGTTCCACAACTATAAAATGTATTTTTTAAAAGAAGAAATCAATATGAAATTGGCGTCACCGATCAAGCTAATTCCAACTAAATTTCAATTCTTATCCGGCACGCTTTCAATGATAGATATTAAATCTATTGATGAGGTTTTCAAACGGTTGAATACGAATCTATCTTGTAATCAACATGCCTGGTTCAACAACAGATATGCAAGATTTTATGATTCCTTTGATGAAATCGGTTTCAAAGAAAACGAAAATTGGTATATAACAATTGCAATCCAAGGATATAAAGTAGATAATAATGATGTGTATTCTCCAATTTGGAAAATTATGTCTGCTAGACTTTCACAACTATTTTAATGTTATATTTAATAAATGTATTAGTCATATTTGTTTTTCTCTTTATTAATTGCAACATTAATGCAAATGACATGCAAATTTAACAAAGAAAATCTATAAACAAACTTATAATATAGTTTTAAAGTGATGAAAATGACTGCAGAAAAAGGTTAACATGATTAATTAAATACTGAATTATTTATTATTTAGAATTATTAATCAACTTTTTGTTGGAAAAATTAGCAGAAATATCTGGTGTAAAAATTGAGGATATATTATCTGTTACAAATGCATTAAATATCGGCTGGGTAGTTGAGAGTCAAGATTCAAGATTTGAAGAAACCGATACTCAAGAAATTGATGACGAAATCTATGAACCTAAAGATAATATTACGAATGATTGTATTGATCATGTCGTTGAAAATATAATGAAATGTGGAGATGACGATTGCGAATGTGTTAATAAATTTTAAAATTGAATTATTTTCATTTAAATATACTATTAAAAACAATAACATTAATTTTTATTCATATATCTACAGAAAATATACATTATAACAACTCCAGTTGTAAGTTTTATAAAGTTTTTCATTTTTCTTTTGATTTCATCAGTTTCTTTAAAATTGCAGGCCAGTTTATTTAATACACCCCATCCGCCATTGGCTTCTATCCATGGGGTAAACTTGGACTTGATTATCTAGAAATGAATATTATTAAAATATAGATTATAAAAGAAATCTTACTTCTAAAGACCACTGATAATAATGTTCTGAGTCATGTTGACCTTTTGCAATGATTATCTTCATGTAGGTGAATCCTACAATTATCCTTGTCCATTTCATATCTTCATCGAAAAGACACTGAAATATTCTATTGAAGTAATACTTCTTGGTTTCCAGGGATTCCATCTCCATCATCTGCTGATAATCGATATGTTCACCTTCAATGATTTGTTCGGTTCGATTGATCAGGAAATTGAGGCTGTCGACTATATTCGCGGTGACAATTCCGTTTAGAACATTTTCCATAAAATTTGGTTGCGACATTTCTAAATTAATTTAAAATATAATGTTTTATTTATACTAATACCATATGATTTTGATTGGTTGATAGACTATAAATGTAAAAGAAAGGTTTTGATTTGATACACCATAAAAACTGTATTGCTAATTATTATAACGAGTGTGTGCTAACACAATACTATAAATTTTATAATATTCGACTATGTTTTTTGTTAACTATGTTTTGTGATAGAAATAATATAATAATATTAATAATAATAATAATAATAATAATAATAATAATAATAATAATAATAATAATAATAATAATAATAATAATAATAATAATAATAATAATAATAATAATAATAATAATAATAATATATGTTTTATTACATTGTTTAATAATACCCTTGCGAGTTGTTGAGCGCGACCAGTACCCTTGTTAGCAGTACCCATAGGGGGGACAGAATATTTTGTCGGATAAACTCGGAGTATATAGATTAATAATATATCGATGAGAACACTAACTTGTTGCGTGTGTGGACATTAATAATATTTTTATACATTGTGTGTGTGACCATAGGGGAACAGAATATTTTGTCTGAGTATTGTGTGTAATAATTTTATTTAACCATCAAAATAAGTTTTTAAAATACCGCAACGTAATATATTTAATAATTAAAATTTCAAAATACCGCAACGTAATATATTTTTAAAATACCGCAACGTAATATATTTTTAAAATACCGCAACGTAATATAAATTTTAAAATACCGCAACGTAATATAGATTTAAAAAAAAATTTTTAAAAAAAAAAAAAAAATTAAAAAAAAAAAAAAATACCCCTCCCCCGGGGGGTATGACGTCATATGTCTTTGTGACGTCATCGATGACGTCATATGTCTTTGTTCCCGGGTCCACACAATACCCTACTTGTATAAAATAACAAAAAACTAGTTAATAAAAAGCATTAAACGGTTACTACAAAATAAAGATTATGAACAGTATTTTTTAACAAATTTTATTTATTAAAAATATCTATCTTAAAAATGTGGATAATAATCTGAGTTGAATGGAGGATCAGGACTGAATGGAATATATGAATTGATAATTTGACTGGTATCTTGTGATTGATTAATAAACGAGCCGCCTTTTATATAATATCCATATGCGAAGCTTTTATTGGGCCCTATTCAGTTCGTTTGTCATCAGGATTAGTTAATGTAGTTTTTTTATTTTTAGTTGTGAACAACTGTTGATTTTTACTTGTTATTATTGATCGAGGGACTGTAAAGATTTGATTATTTTGATAACAATACAGATACGACTGATGGTTTTGGTGGATTACTGGTGGTTGAATGATTGAGTGCTGTTACCAGCGTAACCCAAAATACAACGTTGTTTTTCCGCTTGGTACCCGTTGAGTGATCAACGTTGGTACTGTACCAAGGGTTGAGTACTCGCAAAAAGTGAGCGCATCAAAGCACTATAATTGCCGAGCACTCCATGGGTTCACGGACTACCGATAGAAGGTGTGTGTCCGATTTCTCAGGTCCCTTTATCAAAATTGTTTTCCCAACCTTATGCACAAACTCTCATTTTTCAGGCACTCATAAACTATACTAGTCATTATTTTATCACTACAAAATGTGCATTATTTTAACAAGGAACATATTATTTGAAGACTACAACAATACATAAATATACTACAAAACACCTAAAACCGAATATAAGTTCAAACAGGCTTATTGGTAGGACTGGCCAATTCCGTCGTGGCTGCTGGTGACGAATTTGCTTGCCGCTCGTATTCGGCCAGCCTAGCTTTCTTCAATTTTTCCCGAATATTTCGGCCAAGCCGTTTCCTTTTGGGCTTATTTTCAGCGGCTGGGGGATATATAGTTGCGAGATCCACAGCCAGTGGCCGTATTTGTCTGGCTATGGCCCCTTGTACCAACTGCTCGTTTTTCTCAGTTTCGAGCGCCCGCACCTGTAGCTTCAGGGCGCGGATCTCCATTTGGTCTTGGGCGGCCTGCGTTTGCAGCTGGAGGATCTGGGCGGTTTTCTTTTTCATTGCTTCGGGACTAAACCAGGTCCCTTCGAACTCTCGACATTTTCCCTTCAACTTGTCCACCCGGACCCGGAGTTCGTCGGCTTGGTGTTGGGCCTGCTCCCGATCCTTCCGGAGATTTTCCATTAACTTGTACACTAAAGAGGAAATTCATTAGTTCCCATTACACCCAACAATAAAGTTAGAACAATAAGTATTAAAATCAATGAATTAATGTTAACATTTCCTACTAGGGCATCCTTATACCCCCCCATCTATCAAATGATTTACAAAACACATAAGAATACTTTATTCGAGAATAAACACCCGACGTCTATTAATACAAAATTAAAAGATAAAATAAACACTGCAGATTCCTAATAATTAGTTCATATAAAAACAAATTGTCAATGTCGAGCAAATTGTCCTCCCACAATTACGCGGGGTGCTTGCGGGGCCTTCCCCTCTTTCTCGGGGGTGCCTCGACCTCTTCCAATTCTTCCAGAGGCACTCCCTCCTTTTCCGCCTTGATTTGCATCTCGATCTTCTTGAGTCGCATCTGAGCGGCTTCCACCTCCCAGGCTGCTTGATCTCGGGCCTCCTGTAACCGGTTATTCCCCGGCTCCACCTTCACCCATGCCGGGGCATCTACTTCGGGGCCCGTCCGGATCACTCTATCTGCGCAGTCCAGGTCCCTTCCCTGACCCCACCGATGTATATGGTGCCAGATGTACCGGGTCCGGAGACGGGTGATCGTCTGATGGTCAGTACCCTCGTCACTGCTAGAGCTCGATTGCGACATGTCTATAATATGAATATTAAGTCCCGCTCGTAGCCAACGTGGCTTATAAATAGATGTCACAACAAACATACAGAAAGTTCTTGTTCAAAATCAATAGTACTTAACTACTAAATTTATTATACTACTCAATTTATTATACTACTAAATTTATTATACTACTAAATTTATTATAATTAATATAAATTCTTCTCACATGACCAAATTTTATTTAATCTATTGATATACTTTTTAATTAAATAAAAATTCATTAGAGTTAAGTGTTAACATCAGAAAATCCATACCCGATCCGAAAATCTCAAAAAAAAATGGTTTTGTTTTAAATTATTAATTTAATCATTCGTCATTTATTCACCACTAGTTGGTAATTTGAATTTTATAAGTTAAAATTTTGGAAATTTTAGGTAATGTTCTGTAGATGTGAATATTTCCACTAACTGCGATTACGTCAGGCGAAGGGTACTAGTGACGAGCTCAGTCTCTTGCCCACTTACTCTTCCCCTGGTTGTATTCGTTATAAGTGGTAAAATCATCGTCTATGCATTTGGGGTAATTTATTCTTTCATCGTATGTGTTTAATTTAGGGACAATTTGGCGATCGTTTTTCAGCTGGAGAGTTAGAGATTCAGCTCCTGGAGTTCGGCTTCTCGTTCTTAGGTGAAAATCATGGTGCTTGGCATTTATAACCCGGGTGTACAGTACTTTATTATTCAAGGCAATTTGATGAATAAAATTTCTCGTTTAGGTTGATTTGATAAAACTTAAGTTTGATTATATATTCAGTGTTAACTTGCATAGCTGATCCTACCCCCTTATTCACATCCCTAGGTGGCTTGAATAATGGTAACATTCTCCCAGAGGGGGGGGGGGGGTGTTGCTAAAATCGTTTATCCGAATTCTGATCCCTCTGATTGGCTCAAAGGGTTGTTTCTATATTTAATTTATTGGGGAAATCCTAAAATCAATATCAGATTGGGATATTGAATTTTATAAGTAGTAATAATGATAATATATAATCAGTATAATATTTATGCATTTACTAATATATTCCACCATGACTAAGTATATATATATATATATATATATATATATATATATATATATATATATATATATATATATATATATATATATATATATATATATATATATATATATATGTCCATCTACAATTAAATTATATATATTAAGGGCAGTATTAGTAATAATAATAGTCAAGTCGTATATAACTTATCGTTAATAGTACTAATAGCAACAACCGGGATAACAATAATAACCATGGTAACGATAATAATAATAAGGATAATGATAATAATAATGGTCGTAATGAGGATAGTAATGATAACGAGATTAATAATAATAATAATATCAATCATAATAATAATAATAAGAGTAATAATAATCATAATGATAATATTAATAATGATAGTAGTGATAATAATAATAATAATGATAATGCTAATAATAGTAATAATAATAACAATATTAGTAACGATAATAATATTAGTAATAATAATAATAATAATAATAATAATAATAATAATAATAATAATAATAATAATAATAATAAATTATTATTATTATTATTATTATTACTATTATTACTATTATTATTGTTATTATTGTTAATATTATCACTATTATTATTATCATTATAATCATTATTATTATTATTTTCATTATTATTATTATTACTATTATTATTACTATTATCATTATTATTAATAATGATAATAGTAATGATAATAGTAATAATAATAGTAATAATAATAATAATGAAAATAATAATAATAATGATTATAATGATAATAATAATAGTGATAATATTAACAATAATAACAATAATAATAGTAATAATAGTAATAATAATAATAATAATAGTGATCATATTAATAATAATGATAGTAATAATAGTAATAATAATGATACGAATAGGGATAATAATGATACTAGTGGTAATGGTAATACTAATAATATTAGTAATATTAATAGAAATCCTAGTGATGATATTAAGAATTACAACAATTATACAGTTATTTTATAATCTTAAAGGGATTTTTGTACTTAGAGGCAAGCTTATTGTAACTATATATATTTCGAAATTTCTAAGTTAAGTATTAATTCTAGTTTTTCATACTCTATATTTATACCATTTTGTTAAGTAATATATAGGTGGTTATAGTTTATAGGTAATTATAATTTATAATTTTATATTTTATAACTTGCAAATTTAAGTTTTATAGTTTATAAATTTTTATTTTGCAATTCATAATTTTTATATTTTGTAATTTAGGAATTGATATTTTATAATTTATAATTTTATCGTTTACAATTGAAAATTTCATATTTTATAATTTATCCATTTATATTTCGTAAATTATAATTTTATATCTTATAAGTTATAATCCGATATTCTACCATTTATGATTTTATACTTTCTGATTTAAAATTTTAGGTTTTATGATTTACAATTTATAATTCGGTATTCCTAATTTATAATTTCATATTTTTGAGTTCTAATTTTTGGTCAGCTTGGTATACTTCTTTCTAACTTCCCTTTCTATTATCAACATTGTCTTACCGATTTCTGGGTATCATTTTATCACTTCAGAGTTGCAGTATATCTATGTATAACTAGTTTCAAGTTGATTGACTTTTTACATTAGGAGATTGGTCATTACCATTCCCGATTTATACCTCAATTTCTGAATTCCTAATTTATATTCTCTGGCTATAGTTCGTACCTACAACGACATAGTCATTTATCACCTGTAGTTTTATAATCAACATAAAAGATTATTACAACCGAGTACTTATAAGTATGTTAAGATGGGATTTCACAACTTAATTTTTGGGGTCCGGAATATTTACAGTTATATTGATTCGAAGACTTAACTAGATTATGTTATACTTACACGTATGCCGAATATCTTTAACCTTTCCATTACTCTGATTACTATAAACGACTGTTACGAAAACCCAATTCGGCATATGTCTAAGCATAACTGATCAACCATCTACATTGCTGTGATTTGTATAATTGTGTCAATTTAAGTATGAGTTCTACTCAGATTAAGACCTTAGTGTGGAGTTATTTGTTCAGAATTTTAAGTGTTGAGTTTAATTGTATATTACGTAATGAGTCGGGAAGAATGTTGCTTCCATGGCCACACTGTGACCACTTCCACAAACCTTAGTGTTATGTGTTGAGTCAACCATTTACGGTCGACCTTACATAAATACAAAGAGTCAGACGGAGGTTTTCCTCGACCTAACTCCATGGCAGAACCACGAAGTAGTTCGACCTCCGAAGGACCCGAACACAAAAAGAGCCATATAATAAGTGATTAGTATAATATAAATAATGTACGCGTGCATGTACTATGAGGATATTAACAAAATCGAATGCAGGACTGATCAACGACGCAGGAATACCGGTACGTCGTTGAACCTTCGTACATTGAAAAAAAAAATTTTTAATAAAAAAAAAATCAAATATGGACTACTTTAATTTTAAGTAAATCATAACTACATGATAGTAATAATAAAAAAAAACAATCAAATATACTCACTATTAGAAAAATGTTGTTCAAAAATTTGGCATAAAATAATACTAAATACTGACCTATTTAGTACACGTGTATGTATTGATGCATTAAAACAAACTCGAATTCTTTTTATTCCAGAATTTTCTATTTCACGATTTTGATATTTTTAATGGCAATTTTTGTGCCATAATTTTTGTTTTTATTTTTAAAATTTTATTTTTTAATTATTTTTCGTTAATTTGACGTCCATGATGGATTTGGAACGGTTCCAGAACATTCTATTTTACTTTTAATTTAATTTTTATTCTAACTGGTGTTTTATGAATTCCTTTTTAAGATTTATTATTTTTAATACTAATTTATTTATTTTCCTTAACTTTTGTTGTTCTAGATGACTTTTGTGATGGTCATCGCCATTTTTATAGAATGTTCTGGGTTTTTCTGGAATGTTTTACTGTTTTTATCGTCTTTTAAGTTATTCGAGTTTGCTTTTGGTAATTCTATGTTTATTTGGTTATTTTTGAGTTAGTTTTTGCATAACTTCTTGCTTTGGTATGATTTTATTTAATTTGTGTGTTTATTATTTTTGTTGTTTTCTCCTTTAATTACCATTGTTTATTTGGTGTAGGTTTTAATATTTAACTATACTTGGTGCTTTTTTACTCGCTGTGTACCTACACATCTCAGTCACAATTAGTATTTTGGGTCTAGAAATCAGTTCTAGCCCAACATAAAACACTCGGGGGCCCATAAAATTGCGACCCGCAATTTAAATCATAAGATGAGGAAAATTATTTTCAGAATACTTGCACTATATTACAAGTGCCTACATGCAAATTGGGTCCACGAGCTACAGGGTCGTGACCTCAATACCCACATACATAAAAAATGCTACTAATACACTACATTTTACAGATGGGTTGAAAGATGAAGAAAAAGAACGACCGAGGTCGGTCCACATAAAAATTAAAATTATCATGCTCAAGAATCAATGTCATTAATCGTAGTCTCAGTCTTTGCAATCAATTGTTCGATCAGGATGATTTATCGTTTATAATGTCGCGAAATGTTTTTACTGTCATGATGTCATATTAATAGAACTCTGTTGTTCGGGATCTCGTCTCGATGACGGCTCTGGTTTCAATGTTTGGGGAGGATTTGAAATATCTTGGTTGGTTCGTTGTTTGGAGTAGCTGTTCTTCCATTGGGATACGAATACTCCTTGATTGTTCTTTTAGTTTGAGGGTTTTGTTTCTTTCTTTACTGGAATTGGGTTTGAGTGCAATCAGGCTCAGTACGGTGATGTTTATCATTAGACTCGCCGCTAATAGGATCAATATTGTGAGAGATTCAGACTCTCTCGGTTCTATTACTTTGGGTTTGTTCATGATTTCTCCCAATTGGGTTGTATCTGTAATTTCTNAATCTCCTTAACATACACGCACCTACGAATACAAATATAATACATATATATAATTAGGTACCCGCATTCAATACCCGCTGTAATGTATTGTGATTCTCTGTTTTTTTTGGTTTGGTTAATCACATTGTATGAATGTAATAAACAATTCTGCACGCTGTACGTGGAGAAGGTTTTTATTTTATTTAAAAAAAATAAATAAACTATATAGTGATAATTTACCATAGTAAATTATCACTATAGAAAAATGACAAATTAATAAAATCAATAAGAAAATTTAAAAAAAAAACAAAAACTCTAGAAGCTTAAATCAAATTGAACAACTGAAGAATTAGAATTATCAGCGCTATATTAAATTGAAGAATTGGAAGATATTTTCTTTCCCGTACTCTTTGAACGATCGAAAAGAAAACTAAACAGAAATATAGACCCCAAGAAAATAGAAAAAGACAAATACACAACCGATAATTCTGTAACAAGTGACAACTGATATACTTTCCTACCAAATTCCTGTTCAGTTCAAATTCTACAACAACATCCATTACCTATTCTTATATTCCCCAAACAATCAAAAAGAAAACTAAATAGAAATATAAATTCGAAAAACAAGGAACGAATACCCAACTATTAAATTCGAGTCAAGAGACAATTGATATACTTTTCTATCCTCACTCAAGGTTTTTTTTATTTGGTTAAATAAAAGTTTTAGATTAATATACTATTGTTTATATTATTTTTATTTGCTTTATTGTTACACAACACGCACCCCGATAGTCCCAACACATTTTTCTTACCGGTGACTCTATCGGGTCCTTCAAATTTCTAGCATAGCACACCACAATAATATAATAATACAACAATAATAATACAATAATAATAATACAACAATCAACCTAACACCCGCTTTCAACTATTAGTTGTGCGCATATACTCTCTTAAACTTCAACATTTATTCTTCCAAATTGCCGCGCTCGGGTTTTTTTCATTACTTGGGTTCTCCATTGGCTCGGGCTTCCCATTAGCCAATTAATTAATTAATTAATATTTTGCGTTTTTTCATATTTGCCTGTTTTACGACCTTTTCTAAACATTTTCTAACAATTTCTTGCTCATTGTCTTCTTCACCATCCCTTAATCTACCCCTCTCTCGTTTCCAGCTTCAGTTTCGATTTTATTCCACTTCCTCAGGTTTGCGCATTTTTCCATTTCGTGTCAGATTGTACCCTTTTATAGCTCTGTTTTTATCAAATCTTTCTTTGCCATTATTTCTCTGCTTGACTGCCATTCAATTTCGGGTTTCCTTTTATTCGGATCTATTAAATGTGATATAATTTAATAATTTACTTTTAAAACCTCAACAGAAGCAAACAAAAATCTATTTGTTGAACACTTGGCTGGTTTGTTAATTCATTTTTCGAATTATTATGATGATCTTGATTTTACAAAATATGCGTGGATACATGATCCATTTATCGGCGAAGAAGATGACGAATTTGAATTAATAAGTATTGAGAAAGAAAACCTAATTATCTTGTGATAATTCTTTAAAACAATAATTTCAGAATGTATCTTTGATTCAATTTTAGCTAGTTAATAAAAGTGAATATAATATTTTGTCAAATAAAGCTTTAAAAGTATTGCTGCCGTTCGTAACATCTTATTTATGCGAAATAGGATTTTCTGCATTAGCAGCAATAAAATTGAAATATCGTGCTCGTTTGGTTGTAGAAAAGTTGCTTCGTGTAGCTATCTCATCAATGACACCGATATTTGATAAACTTTGCGGTAATAGGCAAGCACATCCATTTCATTAAGCGACAATAATAAAATATTGTTATTCGTTTTTTCTTGTGTATAAGAGTTTATTTTAATAATTTTTTTAATACTAAAGATTTTTGTGTTTGTAATATTTTATAAAATGGAATAAAATATTTTTAAGTGAGCAAAATAAAGTTTGGAAAACGCTGCATTAATGAATGGAAGAAATTATAATATTAATAAAATAATCATTTTTTCACCCCAGTTGTGAAGTTTAAACATTATTTTTTGTTGTAAATCTTTTCAACTATCATTTGTAATAAAGTTAAATTTATTCGATTTTAATAATTTTAAAATATTTTTTTATTTGAATTAATTATTAATAATCGATATATTTCTATATGTCCAAATCAACGAAATATTGTAAATCTTTTGTTTACGATATTGTCTTTCCACCACCGAAAGAAGTAAGTGCCCTAGTTCGTATATCGAGGTGGAGTGCCCTAATTGCGGGAATTGGTTACGGATTTATACATCATCGGGAATTAGCTGAAAAGGAAGTAGAAATTCAAAAATGTTTCCATAGGATAATGGACAAAAGATTGAAGGATTTACATGATGCAACCGAAAAGCGAGTGGCTCAAGAAATGAAGGAGTTGGAAGAAATAACGAAAACAAATCTAGCATCATCTAAATCGCCAGGAAAGCATTGAATAAATTTTAGTGTATAATATTTTGTATTACAATGTATTTGTAGTGTTTAATAAAAATTATCCTATTTTATACAACATCGTTTTTAAATGTGATTAATTGTATTTTGCATAGAACTAAAATATATTCGAATTTCCAAATTATTTTTTAATTTGCAAAATTATCGGTAATAAAAATTTTTCTTATTAAAAGACAATAGATAAAGAAACTGTTGGCAGAATGCTATTAGTCGGAGTCAGAGCATTCGATCCCGGAATTTCGAGTCTAAAAAATAGTAATTTATCTTATGGAATATATTTTATTCAAATTTTTATAATTTTTGAAAGACTTTCGAGACATACGATTAATTATCACTAAAAACTAATTATCCCTTAGGAGAAGTCATTATCTTGAGCAAGATACACACATGCATGCATAATACAATATCGTCCCTTTTACATTTAGATATATATTACATAATAATCATTCATACAAATTCAACATGCATAAATATTATATAATTTCAAATAGTCATCATACAATAATATTTACGCTTTAAATAAACATTTTTTTCTCGAATGTAGTTCAATGTCTAAAACTAACTATTAGGATTCTCATCCGTCAACACATTAATATATGTTTGCAAATCACTAAATAATTCCATAAATTTTTTTAATATACTGTTTAATATAATATTTAATTTTATTAATTGTACACTCAAAACTTATCTTTTCTTTTGTTTCTTATTTAAACAAATTTTAATCTTTTTAAAATATTTTTCGATAAAAATGTTTTTAAAATTTAACAAAATTTCTAATTAAAACTTTTAGAATCTTTCATCTTCCTCATATCCCCCTTATTAAGATATTTTTAAAGTTTTTCCACGTTTCTTTCAATCTTTTTACCATTCTATTGGAGAAATGTATAAAAACACTTAAAAAGCAGGAGGATTTCAATCCAGGTTACGAATGGCATTTGATTACAAAAGAGACGTAATAAGGGATATGAAAAGTTTATTGAATTATAAAAGAAGAGGCGAAGAGATTGAAAAATATTTTAAAGTTTAGAAAGAAATAATATTGCGGAAGATAAAAAGCACAGTGGAGATAAAGGAAACATTAATTCTGATGGATAAAGTGAAGAAACAGAGAGATCAGATAAACACTATTAGGATTCTCATCCGTGAGAATATTAATATTCGTTTTCAAATCACTAAATAATTCCATAAATTTTATTTAATAAATTATATACTCAAAAACTTGTCTCTTCTTATTTTTGTTATTTAAACAAATTTCAGTTTTACTTAAAATATTCTTTGATAAACATATTTTTTAAAAATGATAAATTTCGGACTTCTTTTTAAAATATTTTTCAATAAAAATATATTTTAAATTTAACAAAATTTCTAATTAATCTTTAAGAATCTTTAAACTTCCTCATATCCCCCTCCTCAAGAAAGTTTTTAAGTTTTTCCACGTTCCTCTCAATCTTTTTACCATTCTCGTTTCTAAAGTTAGGTATTTGCAATTCGTAATTAGAAAACTAGAATCTTTCAAAATTTGATTTTAATAGCCTAAATAAAATAAGATTCTAGTTTTAATTTACAATGTTTGAAAAGGATATTATCTCAAAGACTTAAAGAGAAATAGTGAAGAAATTGAAACCAGAACGGAAAGGAAAGCAAAAGAGAAAAGAGTCAGTTTTTTTAAATAGTATAGGTTTCGTTTAGTGAACTTACTTGAGGTGGTCTTCCAGAAGGTCATCTGGCCATAGAACAGGAAAATGTATTGAAATTGTATTGAAAAGATTTTCAGAGATTGTAAAGTATTATTTATAAAAGTTGTTTGTGTTGAGATACTCCTTTTATCAAGAGCACGTGGAGTTAGATTCTCAAATATCCTACAGAACCATATAAAGTAACTCAACACGATGAAATACGACAAGATCTTTCTTAATTGACAAGCAAAATAAATATAATAGCCTAAATAAAATAAGATTCTAGTTTTAATTTACAATGTTTGAAAAGGATATTATCTCAAAGACTTAAAGAGAAATAGTGAAGAAATTGAAACCAGAACGGAAAGGAAAGCAAAAGAGAAAAGAGTCAGTTTTTTTAAATAGTATAGGTTTCGTTTAGTGAACTTACTTGAGGTGGTCTTCCAGAAGGTCATCTGGCCATAGAACAGGAAAATGTATTGAAATTGTATTGAAAAGATTTTCAGAGATTGTAAAGTATTATTTATAAAAGTTTTTTGTGTTGAGATACTCCTTTTATCAAGAGCACGTGGAGTTAGATTCTCAAATATCCTACAGAACCATATAAAGTAACTCAACACGATGAAATACGACAAGATCTTTCTTAATTGACAAGCAAAATAAATATAATAGCCTAAATAAAATAAGATTCTAGTTTTAATTTACAATGTTTGAAAAGGATATTATCTCAAAGACTTAAAGAGAAATAGTGAAGAAATTGAAACCAGAACGGAAAGGAAAGCAAAAGAGAAAAGAGTCAGTTTTTTTAAATAGTATAGGTTTCGTTTAGTGAACTTACTTGAGGTGGTCTTCCAGAAGGTCATCTGGCCATAGAACAGGAAAATGTATTGAAATTGTATTGAAAAGATTTTCAGAGATTGTAAAGTATTATTTATAAAAGTTTTTTGTGTTGAGATACTCCTTTTATCAAGAGCACGTGGAGTTAGATTCTCAAATATCCTACAGAACCATATAAAGTAACTCAACACGATGAAATACGACAAGATCTTTCTTAATTGACAAGCAAAATAAATATAATAGCCTAAATAAAATAAGATTCTAGTTTTAATTTACAATGTTTGAAAAGGATATTATCTCAAAGACTTTTATTATTTATCCTTCCCCACTATATATTATTTCAATTTCAAAGTGTTTAGTATTTGCCCATCTCTTAACAGTTTGTTTCGTGCAATATTTCTTGCTCTTGTTCTTATTTTATTTTATTTTATTTTTGTGTTTTACCTTTATGGTGTTGCATAAATATTTTAATGGTGTTCACTTGATGCTTTACGTGTTTTTATTTTAACTTTACTTAGTTCTATGTCTGTGTGTTATTTTCCTATGCATTCTGGTCATGTTACTGTTACATGTCCCTTAATTCAGTTTTGTTCAACAGGCTTACCACCGTGAAAGTTGGAAAAATAAAAAGAAGACAATCAAATAAAATTGTATATATTAAGAAATGTCAGAGATAAAAGAGGAATTAATTATGACTCAAGAAATGTACTGAAATCAGAAATCAAAAACAAAATAATCATCTTTAAATGCCATTAAATGACAGACTATAAAAGTGAAACACAACTTGAATTAAACAGCACAATTTGCAAAAGATAAAGATGAGAAAAAAAGAATTAAAGAGAAACACAAAAGAGAAGACACAGTGAATTACAAAATTATGATAAAAACATTGTCAAATCGGAGAAGCAATTTAAAACAAATTAATAAAGTAATTAATCGTGAGTAGACCGACTTTACTATATCGATAAACAGTATAAAAAGAGAGCTCAGAAATGAGCTAGGCGCCAGAGGAAAAGAAGAAAAGACAAGCGCAGAAACCAGGAGATCAGAGAAAGGTACAAATAGTGACAAAGTGTAATTGTGATAAAGATTGAATAAAATTATTTTGCGTTGGGTTTGATTTATTTGGTTGAATAAGAACTAGAGGAGTCAGAGAGAGAACCGACTTTCAAATAAAAACCCAACAGTATTGTAGACATGCTATTCTTACCGAAGAGTTGCAATAAGTAGGCAATGGTCGCTGTTGTAATATTGAATTATTTGTGTCATTAATTGTGCTCTCAATTTTGTTATTTGGAATTCGCTATTATTTTCAACTAACCCTCACTTTGGAGTTGGATCAATAATTGTTAGATTTCTCATTTCACAGACAACCCAACATAATGAAACACAATATCTACAAGCCAAGACCCCGAGATTGACATTTTTAAAATTCTGGGATTGGAGGTTATAGTCGGAAGGTAAGAAATTTTGTCATTTATTTTTATGCTAGTGTAGTTGATTAGTACTTGTCATTTCAAAATTATGGTGGGTTACAGGTAAAAACATACAAAAAACATTGATCTTTTTAAATTACATTGTTAATTAACTTTGTTTAAGTTAATCATTTTAATTTAAAATCTTGTTTACCACTGGATGGTAATTTGAAATTTAATATTTTTTTTTTATTTTCAGGATTAAACCAGTAAATCGAATTTTACCACTAAATTCGGGTACACTGGGGTGATAAGTATTAGTGACGAGCCTAGCTACTCGTGTTACTTACTTATTTGTCAGTTGTACTCGTCATGAGTGGTGTATTCACCATTTCTCGTATTGGAGGGTAATTCATTTTATTAAACTAAATTTTGAAATTTTTTCAGTTACATTTGGTGGAACTTTTGACCAGGACGGGAAAATCCGATTTTGTTTTAAAGAGAAACACTATGAGACAGAGATTTATAGAAAACCAACTGATACTGGTCTCTATACTTCTTCCGAAAGTTTTTGTGAATTCAAGTATAAAAGAAATATGGTGAAGGGGTTGATTTATCATGCATGGTCTTTGTCTTCTACTTTTAAAAATTCAGTAAAAAGTGTTGACATT
Organism: Schmidtea polychroa; assembly: GCA_959609185.1. NCBI lineage: Eukaryota > Metazoa > Platyhelminthes > Tricladida > Dugesiidae > Schmidtea > Schmidtea polychroa. The sequence continues at coordinate 84,681 of CAUHTR010008230.1, read as the reverse complement.
AGTTGAATTGTTAATGAAGAATGGTTATTCAAAATCCTTTTTAGTAATTATGGTGAAAGAGACTTGACTAATTTTTTAAAAATCCTATGGATCCATGTTTGAGAAAATCTGGGTGTGATTTTATTGAGATGTGTGAGTCTGATGAGTTAAATAAATTAAATAGTGTGAGCAAGGAGGATGATGAGCCTAAATTTGTGTTAGTATTGCCGTACTCAGAAGGTTTTAAAGATTATAAAGTGAAGATAAGAAAGCAGTTAGGGAATTTAAACTATAGGATAGTGTCAACTTCATGGAAAGTACGCAATATGTTTATTAATAAGTCAAAAACTCCGGTTGAATTGTGTTCCGATCTCGTTTATCAGTTTACATGTAATGGGTGTAATGCCACATACATTGGAGAGACTTCCCGTCATCTCTGTATTCGAGCTCGAGAACATTGTAGACCGAAGGCTTTGACCCATATTGGTGAGCACAATAAAGGCTGTAAGATTAAAATAGGTATGTCTGATTTTAAAATTTTATTAAAAAATTTCGATAATTATTGGGAACGTGTGATTTGTGAGGCGTTGTTGATAAAATCATTGAATCCGAAAATAAATGTGCAGAATGCAGTAAATACTTGTGTGTTGAGTGTTTTTAATAGGCTTTTGTGTATTGTATGTATTGATTGTTGTGTTAAATTAAATAATTAATAAAAAAATTTTTAAATTATTAAATTAAATTTTAAATGTTAAAATTTTCAAAAAATATTATATTTTTTTATAAAATGAAAAAAGTTTTTTTTTATATATAATTAAATTTGTTTAAAATCCTTAATTTAATAAGTTATTATATACCACCTGATGATGACAGGAAAACTGTCGAAATTAATCGCGAAAAGAATGTTTGATTGGCGTTATCTTATAATTAAATCATTGTCATGTATGTTTAACTATTTATATATTTTTAAAGGTAATATAAGTTAAATATATCTGAAAACAAATTAAATTAGTACTTTTGTCTCGCGTCTGTGTGCGCTTTTCTTTTCTTTTTGGTTTTGGCTGTGTGCGCACACAGACGCGAGCAAGACGTAGTTTGTCAATTTCTTTTGAAGTTAGTTGAAAATGTAATTTTTATTGATTTTGAATTGTAGATTTTAGAAATTCGAGATTTGAGTTGGTTTTGTTTTAAAAAAAGGGAAGTTCGAGAAATTGGGTTTCGGTTTCAAGAAATTTTTGGTGGTTTTTTACAAAATTTAAATCGTTTAAAAAACTGGATGAAGTTCCTTGTTAAAATGGCTTCAGGTGTCAAATGTGATCCCTCTTATTTCGATGAAGCCCGTGAATTCATTGAAAATGGCAGAAAATTTGGTGGAGTATTGGTTCACTGTCTTGCTGGAAGATCAAGAATTGGTCCAAACGATGCGATTGAGACAATTAAGGAAACGTCATTTATATGTCCAAATGATGGATTCATGAAACAATTAAAGATATATTTCAACGTGAATTATAGTGGTGATCACCGAAATGATGAGTACAAACAATTTATCCGCTTATTGTCTCCAGATGAAATCAACAAATGCGCAAATACAGTTTCTCAAGCTCAATCTAATTTATCAGCATCTTCAAAAGATCTAGTTCAATTCAAATGTAGAAAGTGTCGATTTTTATTATGCGACAATTCAAGTGTTGTTGAGCACATTAAGATGAAAGCTTCGAAAGCGATAAATGAAAACACGGTTTGCAATGAGGAAATACTTATCGAAGCTCTTTCTTGGATTGATAGCAGCAATGAAGATGGTGAAATGAAAATGACAGTGTTAAAGAATAAAAGTTTGATAATGAGTTATTTTGAATTTGCGAATAATCATGGTAGCAGAGCGTGGTTCCGGCTAGCCAGCCGGAACAAGGTAATTAAAATGTATTATAAACGGTCTTTTTTGGGTTTATATATATTATGTAAATATTATGTTTATTATGTAATTAATAATATTTTGGTAATTAAGATGTATTATAAAAAATCTTGTTCATGCATATTATGTATATATTATAATACTTTTGTAAAATTAACTTTTGTAAAATTAAACATCCTCCCTTCCGTACCGAGCGTGGGAAAGTGCTGCTATGGGCCCCAGCACTCTTTTAAAGGGGGAAACCAGGGGAACAGGGTAAAGAACAGAGCTGGGTCAAGGGTGAGGGCGAGCGGGGTAATGGGTTTTGAGTTGCGATGGCGAAGTATAAATCAAATATTTGTCAAGACGCTTACTGGTAAGACAATTACTCTTGACGTAGAATGGAATGACACAATTGAAAAGATAAAAGGAAAAATCCAGGACAAAGAAGGAATTCCGGTAAATTGTCAAAGGTTAGTCTACGCCGGGAAGCAATTAGAAAATAAAAGAATTTGGAATGATTATAGGATACAAGTAGGTTCGACACTTCATTTGTCACTCAGGCTGTGCGGTGGCAATGACGAAGAGATTTTAGAAGAAGGACTGTGCGAAAAAGAGAATGAAAAAAGGAAAATTAACGAGATTGAGAAACAAGATTCTCAATGATATAAATGGGAAGGATGTTAGCGAATGGTTGGCGGAATATGAAGATCAAAAGGAGAGTCTAGATGAAGAATTAGGGGATCTGAGAACGATCAGTAAAAAATTGCAAAGATTGGACATCACTGCAATCTTAGATAAAGACCTGCAAGAGATCGAGGAAAAACATCAAATAATTGGGGCATTGATGGAAAGAAAAGCCAATCAATCTTTTATGGAAGAGAAGGAAAATGTGAATGATGATACCATCAAGAAGAGTAACTCCGTGCATAAAAGAAAACTGGAAAGTCTACAGAAAATTACAATACCGGTCTTTGAAGGCAAGATGAAAGAGTACGAACCATGGAAAGCAGCTTTTACGGCGTGTGTTGACGAAGCGGAAGGTGATGAGGTTGAAAAGATGTTTCACCTGCACCAGTACCTTCACGGAGAGCCATTAAAGTTAATTGAAAATCTAGGATATTCGGCAGAGGCTTATCAAATGGCAAAAGAGAAGTTGGATAGGCGATATGGTGGGGATGAAAGGATATATTTATCAATGTTAGAGGAGATGGAACAGTTCAGGCCAATTCGAGAAGGAGATTTGAAGGATCTAGACTCATTTGTTGGATTATTAGAAACGGTCACCGTGCGATTTAAATCCACTGGGAAAGAATCCGAGTTAAAGACTGGATATCTTTTTCAAAAGTGTTTGGGCAAGTTAACGATGAATCTGGTGTATAAATGGAAAAAAGACAAAATAGAAAAGGAATTGCGGGAGACGATAGAGGATTTGAGAAGATGGATACAACAAGAAGCGGAGATCCTAAGGTCCACTAACGAGGTTGTGTATGGGACTAAACCAAGCACCAGGGCTTATGATGGGTCAAGAGTAGAAGGGGTGTCTAGGGGAAGAGAAAGATTCAATCCAGGAGGTCGGACGCATTTTACGGGGCAACCAGATGGCAGAGTTAAAAGTGGAACGGTTATACAGGTGAATAACTCTAACGGCTATAGATCAGAGTGTGTACACTGTGGTGGTCAACATTACCTAGACCAATGTGACAAGTTTAAGCAACTCACAATTTCAGAAAGGAAGAGAGTCATCGAAGAAAAGAAACTGTGCAGGAATTGCTTCAAAAGAAATCACATGGCCAAGGAATGTCGTAAAGAATCTTTCTGCAAGGTTACCGGATGTAAGCAAAGGCACAACGAATTATTACATGAAAGACAAATTAGTGAGGAGAGTGAAAAGGGTAACAACACGATGCTGACCCAGAAAGGGATGAATGAGAAAAACCTAAGACCTTACCTTAGTTTAAGAACAATTCCAATCTACTTGGAAAATGGGAACAAGAAAATAAAAGTCAATGCACTGTTAGATGATGCAAGCTCAGTAAGCTACATCAATCTGAGAATTTTAAAGGAGCTTGGGTTAAAAGGGGTGGAAAAGAGGACACCGATAGGGGTTATCGGATGTAATGTCCAACAAATGATGGCTACTCCAGTGACCATGAAGTTAATTAGTAATGACGGCCGATTGACGAAAAACTTCAACGCACTGGCCGTAACAAATATCACGGGAGAAATGAAGGTAGTAAATTGGGCCAGAGAAAAACATAAGTGGACTCACATGAAGGGCATCCATTTTCCGATGCTAGACGAGAGACAGGCAGTTGAAGTGTTAATTGGCGCGGATTATTTAACGCTTCAACGAGCACTCAAAGAAATCGATGGTAAGTTGGATGAACCGATTGCCCGTTTAACTCCACTTGGCTGGACATGTGTGGGAAGAACCTCGGTGGGAAGAACTTGGAGCCACCAAAGCAATTTCATACGAACGTTCTTCGGCAATGGCGAGGATTTGCAACGACAAATGGAGCGATTTTGGGAAATTGATGATAGCGGCTTAAAGGAAAATATATTTGCAGCGAAAGACCAGGCGATTTATGAGAAAACCAAATCTGAGATGAAGAAAGTAGACGGACATTTCGAGGTAAAAGTGCCATGGAAAGAGTCACCAACAGCTTTGCCCAATAGTGAAAAAATGGCAGAAAGTCGACTGCGAAGTTTGGACAAGAGGCTTGAAAAGGAAGACTTACGAACTGAGTATCAGGATATTTTGAATGGTTACCTGAAAAAAGATTATATAAGTATTGTAAAAGAGAAAATGATGCCTGGAGATTCGGAATGGATATTACCACACTTTCCCGTGGTTAGAAGAGATAAGGACACCACGAAAGTGCGTATTGTGTTTGATGCAGCAGCCAGGTGTAATGGGGTGGGACTTAATGATATGGTGGAAGTTGGACCAAAATTACAAAATGAAGTTTTTGATATTTTAATACGTTTCCGTCGATTTTCCGTAGCTGTTGTTTGTGATATAGCAGAAATGTATCTGCAAATAAGAATGGCTTTTGAAGACAGGAAATATCATCGGTTTTTATGGTCAACTGGGGGGAAAATTATGAAGTATGAGTTTAATCGGTTAGTCTTTGGTCTTAATGCATCTCCATTCCTTGCCCAGCTAGTCGCGCAAGAGAATGCAAAGAAATTTGAAAAGGACTACCCAAAAGTGACAGAATCTGTTTGCAAGTCTACGTATATGGACGACACCATGGACTCGGTTGATTCTGAAGAAGAAGGAATGAGGCTGAAAGAGGGGCTAGAAACAGTTTGGGGCAATGCCGGAATGCGGCCTAGAAAATGGCTGTCCAACTCGGAAAGAATTATGGCGACAATCCCCATTGAAGAACGAGCTAAAACACTGAATATTGAAAAGGAAACGACAATGGCCGTCAAGACCCTAGGTTTGAAATGGTACTCGGAAGACGATGAATTTAGTTTTCAAGTAGATCTGCCGAATGAAGAATTTTTATCGAAAAGAAAGGTATTGAGCATAGTGGCAAGAATCTTTGATCCATTGGGACTGTTAGGCCCATTCATAATCATAGGGAAAATGATTATTCAGAAGTTGTGGTTGTCAGGGCTTGATTGGGACGAAAAGCTACCTCCAAAGTTGAATAAAGAAATACACAAGTGGGTAGAGGACACAAATAATCTCGGAGATCTGCGAATTGCGAGATGTTTAAGGACTCAAATGAAAAATGAATGGCAATTACATGTCTTCTCCGACGCGTCAAGCACCGCATATGGGTCAGCTATATATCTACGGGAAGAAACTATGGTGGGACCTAAAAGTGTGTTAATTGCGTCAAGGGCAAAGGTAGCTCCAGTGCAAATTATAAGTATACCAAGGTTGGAATTAATGGCAGCGTGTACTGGAGTTAAATTAGCAAGACGGGTTTCAGAAGTGCTAGGGAAACCGATGAGTGAGATATGGTTCTGGTCCGATAGTAAAGACGTAATACATTGGGTTCGAAATTATTCGAGACTATTCAAGCCATTCGTAGCTAATCGAATTGGGTTCATTCAAGAAATGACCAAACCTGGGCAATGGCATTATGTTCCAACAAGTGAAAATCCATCGGATTTGATCACAAGAGGATTATCGGCATCGGATTTGATAAACAGCACCATGTGGTGGGAGGGACCGAAATTTCTACTAGAACCAATGGGAAATTGGCCAGCGACGGAGTTAAACCAATCCAGTGTAACAAAGGAGTTGCGAAAGGGAATAACAATGATGGCATGTGTAGAGGGGCAAAGACGAATAGGGAACACGGACTGTTTCAAAGTAGAAACCTTTTCCTCATGGCAGAGATTGATCAGGGTGCGGGCCTGGGTGGAGCGATTTATTTTGAACACGAGAACGACACAGTCCCAAAGAAGCACAGGGCAACTGACAACTGAAGAGCTTAAAAGAATGGAACTCAATGTAATTAAAGGAGAGCAGGCGAAGTTTTTCTCTGAGGACCTGGCACGACTTATCAAGAATGAAAGGGTAGATATCAGAAGCCGTTTGTTAAAGTTGACACCAGTTTTAGATGAGATGACTGTGGTACGAAGTAATAGCCGCATAATTCATGCAAAGAATTTACCATGGGAGACAAAATATCCAATAATTCTATCGGACAAGAGTTGGGTCACCAGACTAATCATCAAAGAGTGCCATGAAAGTTTGAGCCATTATGCAGGAACTCAACATGTCTTAAGTGTGTTGAACGAAAAATATTGGATTTTGAAGGCCGAAGTAATGATCAAAAAATGTGAGACAGATTGCGGAATGTGTAGAAAAAGAAAAGCTAAAGGAATGAGTCAAATAATGGCACCGTTACCGGCATTCAGGGTTTCAGAACCTTTTAGAGCCTTTGTTCACTCGGCAGTAGATTTTGCAGGACCGTTTGAAACTAAAGTAGGCAGGGGAAAGGTGAGAAATAAAAGGTACATTTGCCTATTCGTATGTTTAAAGTCACGGGCGGTGCATATTGAAATGGCATATGGGTTGGACACAGACTCATTTATTCGAGCGTTTATGAGGTTTGCAGCGAGGTGGGGGATGCCAAAGTTGATGATTTCAGACAATGGCACAAATTTTATAGGCGCCACTTCTACAGTAAAAAATTTTGTAATCGACAACTATAAGACTCAAAGAGAGTTGTCGAAGCATCAATGCAGTTGGATTTTCAATCCTCCAGCAGCACCGCATTTTGGGGGAGTTTTTGAGTCCATGATCAAATCGGCAAAGCGAGCAATGGATGCCATACTGACCAGTGCAGATGTGACCGATGAGGAATTGGGAAATGTTTTGACAAGGGCTGAAATGTTGATAAATTCTCGGCCCTTAGTGGTTCAGGCAGTAGACAGTAAGGAAGACACTGTGCTAACTCCAAATCATTTATTAATTGCCGGTTGGAAAGGAGAAGCTGTGGAAAAGATAGAACTGAAGAAAATGTCATCTACGGTGTTTCGGTGGAGACGAATTCAGGAGTTAACCGAACACTTTTGGCGGCGATGGATGAAAGAATTGGTCCCGTGCTGGCGGCAAAGGGCGAAATGGAATAAGATAGAAGCTGATGTTAAGACAGGGTCAACAGTGTGGGTCTTAGACAAAAAGAATGAGTATGGGAAGTGGCCAATGGGGAGAGTAATCGAAGTGCTACCTGGAGAAGACGGAAAGCTACGCGTGATGAGGATAAAATGTGAAGGAAAGGAGGTATTAAGATGCATATCCAAATTATGCTTGATCGCAAAAGAAGGAGAAGTTAATGGGGATGAGAGATTGACACCAAAGTGTCAAGGGGGGAGGATGGTTAATTATTATTTGTCTCGCGTCTGTGTGCGCTTTTCTTTTCTTTTTGGTTTTGGCTGTGTGCGCACACAGACGCGAGCAAGACGTAGTTTGTCAATTTCTTTTGAAGTTAGTTGAAAATGTAATTTTTATTGATTTTGAATTGTAGATTTTAGAAATTCGAGATTTGAGTTGGTTTTGTTTTAAAAAAAGGGAAGTTCGAGAAATTGGGTTTCGGTTTCAAGAAATTTTTGGTGGTTTTTTACAAAATTTAAATCGTTTAAAAAACTGGATGAAGTTCCTTGTTAAAATGGCTTCAGGTGTCAAATGTGATCCCTCTTATTTCGATGAAGCCCGTGAATTCATTGAAAATGGCAGAAAATTTGGTGGAGTATTGGTTCACTGTCTTGCTGGAAGATCAAGAATTGGTCCAAACGATGCGATTGAGACAATTAAGGAAACGTCATTTATATGTCCAAATGATGGATTCATGAAACAATTAAAGATATATTTCAACGTGAATTATAGTGGTGATCACCGAAATGATGAGTACAAACAATTTATCCGCTTATTGTCTCCAGATGAAATCAACAAATGCGCAAATACAGTTTCTCAAGCTCAATCTAATTTATCAGCATCTTCAAAAGATCTAGTTCAATTCAAATGTAGAAAGTGTCGATTTTTATTATGCGACAATTCAAGTGTTGTTGAGCACATTAAGATGAAAGCTTCGAAAGCGATAAATGAAAACACGGTTTGCAATGAGGAAATACTTATCGAAGCTCTTTCTTGGATTGATAGCAGCAATGAAGATGGTGAAATGAAAATGACAGTGTTAAAGAATAAAAGTTTGATAATGAGTTATTTTGAATTTGCGAATAATCA
>CAUHTR010008230.1:65707-76086 GCA_959609185.1 Schmidtea polychroa | reverse complement strand
ACTATTACACAACTTGAAGGGCATTAAGTAAAAAAAAATTCTTAACAAAATTCAATATACATAACTAAGATCTAGAGAAAATTTATGCCTCTAAATTATCATTTCAACAGCTTTTGGATCGAACAAAACCATTTTTATCAGAAAAGAATTTCTACTTTATGAATTTATATATTGTAATTACTTAACTTCTGTACCGACAATTTACTTTTCATCGTTATTCAACTTAGTATATAAAATGGGGAGACATTACTCGAGTTATAAGTTATAAATATGCCATTAGTAGTTTATAGATAAGGACACTTGGTCAAGGTGTTGACGGGAATTTGAGCATACCATTTACGATAGAGAATTTTAGTTTACAGCAAAATAAGTTAATTTTATGGAAATTTTCTTTAATTTTCTTTTTAAATTTTTACTAATCGCCTTTATTCGAATTTGTTTTTTGTTGTTTTATGTCTTTTGGTTATATTTGAGTAAGTTTTTGTGTAATATTTCTTGCTCGTGTTTTATTTTATTTTTAATTCAGATGTTTTATTTTTGGGTATATTATCTCTCAATTATCATTGTTTATTTGGTGTTTTATATATTTTTATTTAAGTAAACTTAATGCTGGGTATGCGTGTTGTGTACTGACACATTTCGTCCCATTCCTAACTTTGGGTTTAGAAATCAGTTCAAGACCAACAATTAAAAATGATTATCTGATAATTGAAAACATTTTCATTTAATGCATACTTTGCAGCAAAAGGTCTTATCTTATCATTTACTTGATTAGCGTTTAGTTTATGCTGCTAACAAGAAACCATCATTTTAGAATTAATATTAATAATAATATTATAAGAACTTTTTTTTCAAGTTTATCTATGTTTTTAACCATTCACAAATTTTTGGCATTGCCTTTTAATAAATAAATAATTAATAAATAATAATAAATAATAATGAATTAATAAATAATAATTTATTAATAATAATAATAATAATAATAATAATAATAATAATAATAATAATAATAATAATAATAATAATAATTGGTTGATTGACTAATTTTGTTTGAACACACATTCCTAAAACACAGTGAACTGTTAATGAGGCCTAAATAATAAAATTAAATAATTATTAAAGTGAGCAAAATGTTTTAAATAAAGAATATGTATGAAACTTTTATAAGAACTTTTAGCACTTTAATTATTTTTTTGGATTTGATGTTTTTAATGATTTGCATCTGCGTTTTGTGATTTTTATTTTTTGTTTCTGCCTAGTTCGGTTGAATCTCAACAATTATTAAAAGCAAAAAATAAATTTAGCTTTTATATAACAAGTCTTTCAATTTAAAAATAATTTTTTCAAATTTATAAAAATTGAGTATTGTTTCATTTTTATTTAAGATTATTATTTAATAAAGTATTTTACTAAAAAATACTCGTGTTTTTTAATTATTTAACAAATACATTAACATTTATTAGATATATTTTTCTGTGTTTAAAGTATATGATTTAATTTAAATGTTGATTAGTTACAAGTTTTCATATAATTTCAAATATAAAATTATAAGTAATTTAATGTTAATTTTACTAATTAAATTTCGCAATTAATAATTAAACTATACATTTTATTATTATTATTATGATGAAAGTTATTATTGTAGAAAATGCATAGGAAATTAAATAAACCGAGTTTATTATCTGACGATGAAGACGATAATATTGATGAAGAAATTTCCAATTACAGCAAAAATTCTAATAGGTTCCTCAAAAGCAATAAAGACAAGGATAATTTTCAAAAGGAATTGGAAAAAAGAGTCACTTTTAATCGTTCCGTAACGCCGAAATCAATTGATTCTGATATGAATATCGACAGCAATGAAGGTAGATATAAAAGATTTCATCAAAATTAATTGAAAAAAATTAAGATGATGTTCCTTCTGAAAGTTTAAATAATGCAAACCATAATAAATTCTCAAAGACTAGTCGAAATCCTGATTGGGAACCAAATATCAAAAAGTCGCCCAGAACATCCTTCCTAAAAACTAACAAATCAGAGTCCGGAGATACATTAATGGAATTATCAGATAAGTCAAAACCATCAAAAATTTCTAAACAAAAATCAGTTTTTAACGAAGATTCGAATGATTTTGTTGATGGAAAATATTCAGAAAATCGATTTCCTAAGTCTCCGAGAGGTAAAACTTTTGATTTTATTATTAATTCCATGAAAAATATATAATAAATAATGCAAATTATATAGCTCATCATAATGGTAATTGATTATTATTGTTATTATTATTTATTATTATTATTATTATTATTATTATTATTATTATTATTATTATTATTATTATTATTATTATTATTATTATTATTATTATTATTATTATTATTATTTATTATTATTATTATTATTATTATTATTTATTATTATTATTATTTATTATTTTTATTATTATTATTATTTTTATTATTATTATTATTATTATTATTATTATTATTATTATTATTGTTATTATTATTATTATTATTTATTATTATTATTATTATTATTATTATTTATTATTATTATTATTATTATTTATTATTATTATTATTATTTATTATTATTATTATTATTATTATTATTATTATTATTATTATTATTATTATTATTATTATTTATTATTATTATTATTATTTATTATTATTATTATTATTATTATTATTATTATTATTATTATTATTATTATTATCAGTGGTGTAGCTATCTCACCACGGGCAAAACAGGATGTATAGTAAGAACATATTCATAATATATTATGAAGTACAGCTAAACAACAATCGAATTTTTTGCGACATCTATTCGTTTGTAATGTCCATAACGTTAATTTCGTAACTAGAAATGTATCGCATTGCATCACGTTTATGTTTTTTTCTGGTTGGGTCGAGCCCCCAAAACGACTAACTAAGAAAAATAGAAACCTATTTTAATAAATAATATCTTAAAATATTTATAAAATATAGTTTCCATCCAATAACTATATAACTATATAATTATATACGCAATTTAAATGTTTTTAAAAATGTTTAAATTTTGATTTTTAAATCCTAATTAACTTATAAAATTATATTTTATCTATTTTTCTATATTATTTTAAATTATTATTTTTAAATTTTTAATTTAATTTTAATTTTGATTTTTAAATCCTATCTTTTGAAAGCATATTTCCTAAATTTCTATATTATTTTAATTTATTATATTTTTTATATATTATCAGTTATTCTCAAGGCCAATGACAACAGGTCAAATTCATGATTTCATTGATTTCTTCTTTAGTGTTGATTTTTGGCCGTCTGTTTATAATGAGAATTGCTTCTTTGAATTTGAAATTTTTTTTTGGATGTTTCAATTGGCTAGGATTTTGATTGAAATATTTTTCCTTTCCTTCCTTGGTTGACATTGTTGGATATGTCTGTATACCGAGGATTTTCCACCAGGATCTAGATGTTCTTTAACTCTTTGGTGCAAGGTCCTGAGTGTACTTCCACGGTAGATTTCCTTGAATACACTGCATGTAATGTAATAGACAATGTTTTTTCGGAAGCATTTATTATTCTGCTTCTGTAGTTTTCCATTGTGCAATTGTTATTTTCATTAGTGTTGTTTGTTAGAGCTTTTATCAGTGTCCAAGGTTTATGTGCTATACGAATTGAAAGATCAGTGCGTTTTAGTTTTTTCAGGATCTTGAAGTCGAGTATGTCACTGATGAATGGGATATTAAGATAGAAATATTTCTTATTTTGTGTTATTTCCCTAGATCTTTTTGGGGTCGAATTCATTCTTTCATGACCTTCATTTTAAGATAGTATTTATTAAAATAAGTTTCAATGAGCTAATTATAGAAGCTTTAAAAATTTAAAAGTTTTTTTCTTATTGAGTCGTTTTGAATTTTGGAGGATAAATTCTTCAGAAAATAAATAAGTTTATTATTATTTTTAACCAATGAGAAGTAAGAAAAAGGAAATAAAAGAGAAGATCAAAGAACATTTTGGAAGATAAAAGAAACTAAATTCCATGAAATTTAAAAGGGATACCTTATAGTCGAAACGACTGCATAAATCTTCAACACACGATAAATAGATCCAGTTTATTAAAAAGAAGATTTCCAAACATTTTCTTTTAAAAAATGTGTTTTTCAACTCCATAGTCAATTGAACAGAATTGCACAACAAAACTAACTCGTACTAGTAAATTCAGACATAATTTCTAACCCCTCTCCTGATTTTTCTTTTGGTTTCAGATATTTCCATTAAGTTTACAAGCACACTTGAAGAGTTTTCGAGAAAGTTATTAGACATTATAAAAGTATTATTATTTTCTCTAATCCTCTGCAATACAATTTATGGCTATAAAATCAAATATTCTGAAGCACTGAAGCACTCTGAATAAAACTAGAATTCTAAAGTTGATTATTAATAATTATTAATAACTAGGTTTTTCTCGGGAGCTTACGGCGGCCTTTTTTCAAAATCCCAAGTCCTTCACGTGAATCTTATAATAAATTCTTATAATAAATTATGATAATATTATGATAATATTGATTGCTGATGATGTTGATAATAATAATCCTAGTAGGCATTGAGCGTAACAGAATCAGTGAGTGAGTGAGTGACCTGGGACTTTATAATATAGATTAAATTAAGTTTTAACATGAATCTATTACTTGCTTATTAAATTGATGTAATGAATTTTTTATGTCAATTTATTTTCAATCTTTTTAGATGAAAAGAGTGATCCTGAAAATGAAATTTCTAAAAGACTGTCAAATAATAAAAGCCCGTAAGTTGTCTTTTTTAACCTTTATGGCATAATATTATATTACTTGTATATGAGTACCTGTCATATGAAAATTTTAGGACTTAATACTAATTATTAGAGGAGATTGACAAGGAGTATCTTATAGTCGAAAATATTTTCATTAAATACATTATTCGCAGCAAAAGGCTTAAATTATCATTTTATTGTTACTAGGGACTCTGCCCCTGTTCGCTTCGCTTCACCAACCCCGTTAGAACTTTGGGTTAATGTTAAAGTTATTATCCAGGGTATTCTTAATATGTTTACATAACTATGATAAAAGATAATAGTATCAACCCTTTCTAAGTAATATAGAACGATAAGTACAAAACAATAAATACTTCATAGAAAAAAATAAAAAAAAAATAAAAAAAAATAAATAAATAATAAATAAAAAAAATAAATAAAAAAATAATAATAAATAAAAAAAAATAAATAAAATAAATAAATAAAAAAAGTAAAATTCGGATGGAGGGGACCCTTAGCTTTTTTATATATAAAGAGATAAGACTTGTTAAATTTTGTATTTGAGTGATAATAACCTATTTTAGGTCGAAATATTTCATTTTATAAATAAACACTGCGAAAATGTTCTCGACATAACATTATACTCTTGTAACTCAGTGACAACCTGGCGATTTTACTGCACTTAATATACTTGTAAAAGAATTTTTTTGCAACAATTTACTTTTTACAAAAGTAATGGTTTGATTTAAATAAAAATGTACGATGATATATTTATACATGAATAATATAATGAAATTCATATAAATAAATATCAAAATATGTAATGTGTGAGTTTCTAAATTTAACAGACAAGGCACTAATCTACCACTTTAAACTTTTCTCAATATTGAAATTGTCTAAAATAAAGGATTGGTGTCTCACCTGTTGAGTTCAGAAACGTACCCTATGTGCAACATTTTTGATGGCAATAAAGAAACCAATCACTTCTAGAAATCTGAACTTCATCCAGGTGATTGTTTCAAACGAAATCAAAACGAATTAATTATAAAATTTGAAATGCAAGAAAATCTAAACATAATGTTTTAATTTTATTATTAAATTGTTTTTCTCAATTATAAATTGAATGCATAATAATTACGAAATTTTGTTTTAAATTGCCAAATGCTTGAGTAGTATTAAGTAAGTAGTGTGCCTCATGGAATATTCGGATTGAGAACCATTTTTCGATGACTGATAATCCCGATACTCTAATGTTTTATACTAAGTGTTTTTTTACTAGAAGTGAGCCCACGATGACTCATCGTTAAGGTCAACTTAAGCCTTAAGGTCATTGAAAATTTTGATGTCAACTTAAGGTCAAATTTTAAGATCATGGGTATTTTAGGACCGTTTAACGTCAGAGTCGATTTTAGGCCATTTAAGGTCAAATTTTGAGTTCAAAGTATTTGGATTGAGAACCATTTTTCGATGACTAATAATCCCGATATTCTAATGTTTTATACTAGAAGTGAGCCCACGATGACTCATCGTTAAGGTCAACTTAAGCCTTAAGGTCATTGAAATTTTTGATGTCAACTTAAAGTCACTGAAAATTTTGATGTCGACTTAAGGTCAAATTTTAAGATCGTGGGCATTTAAGACAGTTTAAGGTAAAATTCTGAGGTCAGAGTCGATTTTAGGCTATTTAAGGTCAAATTTTGAGTTCAAAGTCCAATTTTCGCCAATTTAAGGTCATAGAAATTTTTAGGGTAAACCTCCTAATCCCTACCCCACAATTTAAGGTCAAATTAAAATTTTTAAAAATTTTCTTAAGTCCATTTAATTTCGAAAAATTTTCAGAATCTAAACATATTTTATTATGCATATTTTATTATTTATACATATTTTATTATTCATTTTAATACTATGTTTGCATTGCAAATGTCTTTGTTACTCATTCATTTGTATTGCATATGTCTTTGTATTACACACCTTAAGGATAGAAAAATATTTCTAAGCGAGATCTAAAGTGATTGTGTGTAAAGGGCAATGAATAAGGGCAAAATCAGAAATTTTTAAAAAAATTAATGTAATTTGGTTTAAAATAAAATATATACCGTATATACTCCGCATATAGGCTTTGTAATTTTGGTTCTTTTATGGTTCTTAGTTAATTACATAATTTGAAATAAATTATATATTACCCAAAATATCATTTTAATAGGTCGGCTTATACGCGGGTCATCTATTTTTGACATTTTAATCAACCGAATTTGGGGGGGGGGGGTCGGCTTATATGCGAGTATATACGTAATGTTTTATTTTGGGCTGATAATCTATGTGTGTCTGTATATGAAAACATTGATAAGGGGCAATAAATAAGGGGAAATTTTACGCACACTATGTGACCATCTTACCAATTGCAAATATGTTGACACATGATGAGTTGTACTTGACATACCTTTAATCAAAGAAGATTTCTTGTTCGTTAACACACGTAAATTGGTTTGATATATTCTGTTACAGTTGTGGATTGTATTTCTAAATCGCAAATCTTGTATTATATATCTCCATCTGCCGGTGGTTTCTTACATCCCATTATTCGACATTTGTCGATTTTGAAATATATTATGAGGGATTTACCGCTTCTATCAACAATTTTCTGGGATTTGCCTTTCAGAAATTTTAGAGGAATCCCATCAAATATATCGATTTAATTTACATTCGACAACATATACGAGTTCAATTAATTCAATCAACACGTACGCCACACGGCATCACCCAGCGACGAATGAGATGTCCTAAACACACAGCTTTGGATTCGCGCTATCTAGAAAGAGAGAGCAATATTTCGCAGACGCATGCGTAAATTTTACGCAGACTATCTTTCTAGGGTTAAGCAATACCCATATGGTTTTAATTTTAAAATGAAATTAAGAAATGACACACTTTGCCAAATTGTTGGTCCAGGTAGGAGTGGAAAAACCTTTTATTTGCTATCAGGGTTGTTTTAATTAAATATTAATATCAATGATGAAAACGGAATGATTCCATGACCAATTCTGTAAAATTAAACACTTCAATAAACATTTTATCTTTTGCTGAAAAACGAGCTTTTTGAACTTGTTACAACTGTTATCTTTACAAAAAACCGATGAAAAATTGAGTAAGAGATCATGACCACTTCTCAATTTGTCTAATATAGCTAGTCGAATTCGCAAAAACTTACCTGTAATATTCCATAACTTGAATCATATTTCAAAATATGGTTTAGCAGTTTTCCTTTTTGGAAATTGAAAATCATTCTAACATCCGAAAAGTTTATTTCATTAACTTGCTGTTCGTTTTATTAATAATTACCAATTTATTAATATATCATTGGCAAAATCTGTTAAAACTCTTTCGACTTTTCCTTTAACAGATTCTAAATTTACTGATTCGATAATGGATTGTAAGGATATATTTCCTTTTAATTATGCAAAAAGTTTAGAATTACTTGAATCAACTTTAGAATGACTTCCTAACAGATGCTGAACATTTGAAAGTTCAACAAATTTGGAGGGAGAATAATTTTCAAAACTTACTTGATAGTATGCTAATCTATCTAAAAATAGAAGTATTCCTCTTTTCAGACTTTTTTCGACAGTTTTGTAATAAGTATATTGCTCACAATAGCTTAGATCCGTTGAATGTTTTTGAAATTCCTGAAATAGCATGGGCTTCTGCACTCGTGACATTAAAAGAATCTATAGAAATTTTTCAGGACATGGAAAGGTATAATTTCTATGGGGGAATATGGGATGGATTAACATTTGTCAACCAGCATTATGTTGCTAGTTCGTATGATACCTAGTAATTATATATTATAATCTGTACAGTTGGACTTATGGATATACTAACAAAATTGTTAAAAAGGAACACTGCCGTTAGTCAGTGAAATTAACACTTTCACGATAAATAGGACTTTATTTACTTTAATATCTTATCTTTTGAAAATTTTTTCAATACAATTAATACAACTAAATTATTAATGTTTGCAACAAAAAGGTTAAACCTTTATTTAATTAAACACATTTCTTCTTTTTATTTTTAAGCTTCTTAATAGCTCTTTTGTTCATCCAAACTGGGTAGTTGCCATGTTCATTTTTAAGATTTTTACAATTTGTTGAATTTTTTGCAACTAAATTTAAAATAAATGTATTATTCAATAAAATATTTTACCTTGATTTAATTCCGGCACAACTTCCAATGATACTGAAATTACGTAAATTTACTTAAAATGTTCAGTTATTTTACTTTCATATTCCTTTTCTTGCATATTTATATGTGAATATGATTCCTCAATAGATTTTGATGTAACAAAAGGGTACTTCAATTTAGATGAATTAACTGAAAGCGTTTTTAATAAAGTTTCTCGAATGATTGGCGCATTTTCAATTCTTCGAATTGCCTTTACTTCCTTTTGATTTACTACGTAATCCTTTAGCCATGATTTATTTGTTAATATTAAAACAATTTATATTGTAAAATAAGTCAATTTAAGATTGCAATTAAGCCACCGTATTGATTAGTAATTGGTGTAGACCAGTGGTGCCCAAATTTGGTAGGCGTTATCCTTTATATTGGCACTCTTAAAACTTCCATATTTGTTAAAGTTTTCGAAATAATTACTCTAACCTTAAAATCAATAATTATTGTTTATTATTATTCTACAATCAAAAGAGATTAAAAAACAAAAAAGATGTGTAAAAAATCAATATGGAAATTTTATCTTTAATACTAAAATGTTATATAATATATTTATTTGCTAATGATGTTGAAACCAATCCTGTTTTTAGTAATGTTTTGGTTTATTATGTTTTGCTATGTTTTGTCTCAGCCATTTTAAACAAATATAAAAGGCAAGCAAATTTTCAATAAAGGTAGGAAGTTCTCTTATTGATTTCATTTTTTTCTATAATCGTTTCAACAAAAGATATGTCAAAGAAGCAGAGAGTAGACAATAGCAGTAACTGGAAAAAGATTATTTCTTTATCAAGATTGAAAATAAACCAATTTGTTTAATTTGTCTAAGTTTTGTTTCTTGTATGAAAAAATGGAGTCTCGAAAGTCATTTTTTACAATTCCATGAAAATTATTCTAAAATTTCTCATGAGCTTAAACTTCAAAAATTAAAAGCACAATATTTTGAAAGTCAAATTTAATGAAATCTTTTTTTAAAAAAGATTCAATTGTGCTATTGAAAAATAGAATTTTTTTAAATTGGTACTATTTATTTAAGAAAAATTGTTTTGGCACTTGTTGAAAATATTGTTGGTATCACTGGTGTAGACGTACTCTAATTATGGTTTTCAATCCAAATATCCCACGAGGCATGCTGCTTACTTCATACTACTCAAGCACTCGTCAATTAAAAACAAAATTTCGTAATAATTATGTATTCAATTATTCAATCCTGTACTTAGACTTTTTCAATACTGAATATAGTTAAAGTCGTCTGTTGAATTTTATAATATATTTTGGTATTTATTTGTGGTATTCGGCGTTGCACGATTTAAAAAATAGTAAACAGATTCAAAATAAAGAAATTTATTTCAATTCATTCATTT
>CAUHTR010008230.1:0-65607 GCA_959609185.1 Schmidtea polychroa | reverse complement strand
GGGGGTCATTGCTGCAGGGAGCCATTATCTACCTACTTTAGTATAAACATTAGAGTATCGGGATTATCAGTCATCGAAAAATGGTTCTCAATCCGAATATAACATGAGGCACACTACTTACTTACGCATTTGGTAATCATTGCTGCAGGGAGCCATTATCTACCTACTTACTAAGCGTTTTTTTACTAGAAGTGAGCCCACGATGACTCATCATTAAGGTCAACTTAAGCCTTAAGGTCATTGAAATTTTTTGGAAATTGAAAATTATTCTAACATCCGAAAAGTTTATTTCATTAACTTGCTGTTCGTTTTATTAATAATTACCAATTTATTAACATATCATTAGCAAAATCTGTTAAAACTCTTTCGACTTTTCCTTTAACAGATTCTAAATTTACTGATTCGATAATGGATTGTAAGGATATATTTCCTTTTAATTATGAAAAAAGTTTGAAATTGAATCAACTTTAGAATGACTTCCTAACAGATGCTGAACATTTAAAAGTTCAACAAATTTGGATGGAGAATAATTTTCAAAACTTACTTGATTGTATGATAATCTATCTAAAACTAGAAGAATTCCTCTTTTCAGACTTTTTTCGACAGTTTTGTAATAAGTAGATTGCTCACAATAGCTTAGATCCGTTGAATGTTTATGAAATTCCTGAAATAGCATTGGCTTCAGCACTCATGACATTAAAGAATCTATAGAAATTTTTCAGGACATGGAAAGGTATAATTTCTATGGGGGAATGCGGGATGGATTAACATTTGTCAACCAGCATTATGTTGCTAGTTCGTATGATACCTCGTAATTATATATTATAATCTGTACAGTTGGACTTATACTAACAAAATTGTTAAAAAGAAACACTGCCGTTAGTCAGTGAAATTAACACTTTCACGATAAATTGGATTGACTCTATTTACTTTAATATCTTATCTTTTGAAAATTTTTCAATACAATTAACTAAATTATTAATGTTTGCAACAAAAAGGTTTAACCTTTATTTAATTAAACACATTTCTTCTTTTTATTTTTAAGCTTCTTAATAGCTCTTTTGTTCATCCAAACTGGGTAGTTGCCATGTTCATTTTTAAGATTTTTACAATTTGTTGAATTTTTTGCAACTAAATTTAAAATAAATGTATTATTCAATAAAATATTTTACCTTGAGTTAATTCCGGCACAACTTTCAATGATACTGAAATTACGTAAATTTACTTAAAATGTTCAGTTATTTTACTTTCATATTCCTTTTCTTGCATATTTATATGTGAATATGATTCCTCAATAGATTTTGATGTAACAAAAGGGTACTTCAATTTAGATGAATTAACTGAAAGCGTTTTTAATAAAGTTTCTCGAATGATTGGCGCATTTTCAATTCTTCGAATTGCCTTTACTTTCCTTTTTGATTTACTACGTAATCCTTTAGCCATGATTTATTTGTTAATATTAAAACAATTTATATTGTAAAATAAGTCAATTTAAGATTGCAAATAAGCCACCGTATTGATTAGTAATTGGTGTAGACCAGTGGTGCCCAAATTTGGTAGGCGTTAGCCTTTATATTGGCACTCTTAAAACTTCCATATTTTTTAAAGTTTTCGAAATAATTACTCTAACCTTAAAATCAATAATTATTGTTTATTATTATTCTACAATCGAAAGAGATTAAAAAACAAAAAAGATATGTGTAAAAAATCAATATGGAAATTTTATCTTTAATACTAAAATGTTATATAATATATATTTATTTGCTAATGATGTTGAAACCATTCCTGTTTTTAGTAATGTTTTGGTTTATTATGTTTTGCTATGTTTTGTTTCAGCCATTTTAAACAAATATAAAAGGCAAGCAAATTTTCAATAAAGGTAGGAAGTTCTCTTATTGATTTCATTTTTTTTCTATAATCGTTTCAACAAAAGATATGTCAAAGAAGCAGAGAGTAGACAATAGCAGTAACTGGAAAAAGATTATTTCTTTATCAAGATTGAAAATAAACCAATTTGTTTAATTTGTCTAAGTTTTGTTTCTTGTATGAAAAAATGGAGTCTCGGAAGTCATTTTTTACAATTCCATGAAAATTATTCTAAAATTTCTCATGAGCTTAAAGAAATTGAACTTCAAAAATTAAAAGCACAATATTTTGAAAGTCAAATTTAATGAAATCTTTTTTTAAAAAAGATTCAATTGTGCTATTGAAAAATAGAATTTTTTAAATTGGTACTATTTATTTAAGAAAAATTGTTTTGGCACTTGTTGAAAATATTGTTGGCATCACTGGTGTAGACGTACTCTAATTATGGTTTTCAATCCAAATATCCCACGAGGCATACTGCTTACTTCGTATTACTCAAGCACTTGTCAATTAAAAACAAAATTTCGTAATAATTATGTATTCAATTATTCAATCCTGTACTCAGACTTTTTCAATACTGAATAAAGTTAAAGTCATCTGTTAAATTTTATAATATATTTTGGTATTTATTTGGGGTACCCGGCGTTGCACGATTTAAAAAATTGTAAACAGATTCAAAATAAAGAAATTTATTTCAATTCATTCATTTAAAAAAAATACATTTCCTCGCCCTAGGTCCAACGGTGGGGAATTCTATGGGTAACAAACAAACAATATATATACTACTCACTTCATACTACTTACTTAAAACGAAATATTAAATTAATCATCGTTCGCAAAGGATTATTAAATTTAAGGTAATTGTCAGATTCAATAATAAATTATTTGTAAATAAATGGTAAATTTTTTCAGCAAACATTTTGAGTTTATATCATTTTCAGTTTAAATGAATATCAGAAAAAAACTTCAAAAATTGATATTTCTGATAATGCAAAAGAAAAAGATGATGACGATTCATTTTTAAAAACTTTACGATACAAAGATTCTGAAAATTTCTCTCGGTCTGTTAAATCATCTAATAAAGAATCTGGACTTACAGAAAAACCTAAAAAATCTTTCAGTATATTAAGCGATGATGAAGACAGTTCTCTAAAATTTCCAGCTTCTCGTTTCATGAAATCTCAAAAAGCCAAAATTCCCAATGAAGAAGAAAAATTATCAAATTTTCCAAATGAATCTCAATCCAATAAAACGAAATCGAGCAATTCACAAAATAAGTTCGATTTTGAGAAAAGCGAAGTCAAGTCAAAGCCGTTAGAATCAAAAAAATCAAAAGATAATGTTGATTTTGTGATAAAATCTCATCCGTCAGAATTGGAAGGGTCTTCTAAATTTATATTTAATAATTCTATTGGCAAATTAGACCCAGATAAGGAGCTACAAACATCTACGAGATATATGAATATGAATAATGAAATAAACTCCATGGAATATGATATCAAACCTAAACCAAGGAAATCTCAGCGAAATATCTCAGAATTCGAAAACAGTAATGATATTAGAAATTCTTCATTAAAAGACGATTTCAAACGACGATCTATTCGTTTTGAAGATGAAATACCTGAATCCTATGGAAGTTAGAACTTTTAATATAAATTATTTATAGTAACAAATTATTAAAATGGGAAATTAATTTTTATTCATATCTCGGTTATCTATTGGGTTGGTCAATAAGTCGTGTTTTCCGTGCAATGACTTACTGACCAACTAAATCAGGGGTGGGCAAATACTTTTAAGCGCGGGCCAAAATGAAATTTTCAAAATGTTTCTCGGGCCGGAGAACTATACCGCTTTCACTGTGCACACGCGAATTGTCTTGCTTGGGTGTACATGCGAACAATTTGTGCCAGTAAAATATGTCAAGCAATTATTAAAGAAATATGATGCATTATATTAAATTAATGATCATTAAATAAAACAGTTAATGACAGATTTTATTTGGTTATTTATTTATATCTTAACGATCCAAAATATTTAATATTGATACATAGTTATTACATTTTTATGTTTATATTGCATTTTGTAAATATAATAGTAAATAGAATTTTAAAAAGAAAAGACAAATATCAACCGTTAAAATAGAATACTTATAGTTAATGCGAAACGTGATCTTAAAAGAAATGACGACGAGTATGTGACCAGTGCTAAATCAAAATAAACAGTACGTGTGCTGTGACCTGGCATCCCTTGAAGAGTGAAAGGAGTACACGTTCAATTTTATGTAGTCAGCCAACCATGCGCTTTGTGAGAGTATATTACATGCATTAAAGTAGTATGGTTACGGCTTCCCAAAATTATAATACTGTCTATTATTTATATTTTTCATTATTTATATGTACACTACGCACACTAATACTGTTGATTTCAACAAAGTGGCATGAAAGAGATTTAACAAATTGCATGCGGGATTTTTCAAACGGCCGGCCGGCTTTTGCCCACCCCTGGACTAAATAGTTTGGCCTTTTCCTATAATCCAGTTATATGTGCGATAAAAATACTCCTATCCTTCATTTAAAGTCTCGATTCCCTTGTACTACTCACATAAAATCTGTTTCCACAAAATATTTACTGGAACAGAAAACCCCACATCAAGGAGTTACATGGGGAAATCAGTCTTGGTTGGCGAGCATTTTTGTAATGACTTTATTAATGTCATCATTATCGCTGTTTATAATGTGTATGATTATGATATACGAACAATACCACTGGTGCGTTAATTGCATCTTTTCCAAAATAAATCTGCTTTTGCCCTGCCTGTTGCAAATTGTTAATTACACCCGTTAAAATTACAGACAAAATTTCATGCACTTTTAAATTATTTGTATTGCTAGCCGTATAAAATCCACAAAATATCATATGAATATAACGTACAAATTGTATACTTATAAATATACTTATTGTATACTTATAGTAAATTCAATATTATAAAGACTGTTAGTCACATTTATTAAATTCCATGCTATGTATTTCTGACACATTTAAACAAGCTCTCAATTTTTCGGCTTTAGTATAATGATATCTTGAAAGCAAATATTCGATTACTGTTTGTCGACATTATCAAAAGTAGTTTATAACACTACGTTACCCGCGTAAGGTGTCGTAACATCGCTACCCACATGGCGTGTGAGAAACTCTGGCAAAGACATCGTTAATAAATGATTAATTAAAAATTATTTCTATTTGGTTCGCGCATAAAATAAAAGATATTAACTTTTATTTTATAAAAATGTAAACAAACTAATAGAAGACGCAGAAGACAAAATAAAATGCACCAAATTATTGTGATGTTTATTATTCGACTTAACCACAATCAATATTCGAAACATAAAGTTGAAATAATTACGTTTGTTAATAGAAATAAATAAAGATTCTCGTGAAAGTTCACCAAGAAAATCTGATGTTAGTCGGCAAAGTTCAAGGAAAAATTCACCATCTCCACCAACATCTGTTTGCGAAGAAGTCATCCAAGATCCTGTAACACAAAAGTTAGAGGCGATTAAGAAACGACGTGAAGAAAAAAGACGAGAGTTGGTTTTTAAAACAGATGTCTGTAATTTAGGCCATTTTATAGAGAAGAATCAAAATTTGAAAGTCTTCAAAACCAGCAGATAATTAACAACATAAATATTGTGGCTGACTGCCAGAAGGACAGTGAACTGGACAAGTTACCAGAAGCACAAAAAAAACCAACCTCTAGGCCGGCAAGGTTAATCTTGAATTTTAAACATGAAAAATGAAAATCAATAATCAAGATAAAATTTTGATCGATTCTATTCTAGCGCTAAATACAAAAATGTACAACCGAAAACAGTAACGAGAATAAATATAAAATCTATGAAACCACAAACGATGAACGACGATTGGTCTAGCACGCCAAATCTTTATTCTGATCCGGAAGGTATCAATTCGGAACGCAGCTATACCAATTCTCAAACAATTAGGGAGGCCGCTTATTTACAGTGGTACTTGGCGAAACTTTCAAATAAGAATCCAAAAAAAGACACGGATAGTAATAATAGTGATGAAAAGGTTGGTTATTTTTGTTTTTTATTTTGTTTAATTTAATTTTATTATTTAATTTAATTATTACGAAATTTGTAAAGTAAAAGAAAACATTTTCTACTTTAACAAATAAATTTTTATAAATTTTATCGCCATTTGTAATATCTTATTTGAAACTGGATTTCCTGCTGTTTCTCTGTTGAAAGACAAGGTATCGATATCAGTTAGAGTTGAAGGGGATCTGGGATTATTAAGTTATATTAACCCTTTAACAACTAAAATCGTTTACAGACGCTCATCATAAAAACCCCATTTAATTCAAATCAAAACATTTTCGCATTCCAGTCAGTAAGACCGTTTTTCGTCTGTAAAGCTCACCATCACAACTTGCAGGTTTGAACACGATCAAACACATGGTCAGTTTGGTTGAGAACACAATTCCTCGTAATTCTATTTCAGCGGGTTAAGGGTTAAACATGTGTTCTTTTTAATAATTATATATATATATATCTATATATTAAACAATGAAACTCAAAATTTTTAAATTTATAATAATGTAAATATTCTCAGGGTGACGCCGCGGCACAGAGTTTGGAAACCATTGGTATATATGTTAAGGATAGAACGATATGTCGAGTTCCTAAACAAATTATTTAATCAATTAATTTAATTACTAAGTTATTTATAATACGAGTAAAATAAATTACTAATTAAAATTCTCAATTTTCTCAAGTAATACGAGGTTGTTAAGATTGTTTTTACAAATTGAATATTAAGTTGCATTGAATATATTATTAAATATTAAAGAAAAAAACAACCGAAGAAGAACGGATAGCAGCATATGAAGCTTGGAAGAAAGCGAAGCACGATTATTTTCTCGAACTGGATCGTAAAAGAAAAGAAGACAAAAAGAAAGAAAGCTCAAGTATTCCAGAAAATAAAGAAAAAAAGTCAGCGGAATTAGTTAGTTTTTCTTTTTAATAGAACTCTTTTGAAAATATAGAATTTTATACAGGCTTTTGAAGTTTGGAAAAAACAAAAAGAAGAAAAACTTAAAGAAGAATCTAAAATTAAGGCGAAAAAATCAAAGGAAAAAGAGCTGGTATTAATGAAAGAGCGAGAAGAAAAGAAAAATAAAAAAACAGAATTGATCAGTGATTGGTAAATATTTTATTTCGATATTTTATTTTCATTGATTATTGATTGATTGATTGAGTATTGATTATATCCATTTCCTACACTTATAAATCAATAAAATAAAATAGCTTACAATTAATATATAAATTTATATTCAATTCAACCTTTATCAAGTGTTACTCAGTACGTGGTTACGAGCCCTTTCTCTACCGATAACTTCAAAACAGCTCTATAGTTTTTATGGTGAATAGTTGGTGCCATTATAATTAATAATTGCAATATCTTTTAATTTTGCTGTGAATTTACACTCTTCGGCTCTCCTTAAATATTCCCGGATACAAAATCCAAATGACTTTGTAGACGCGTTGGTGGCACACGTTCGCAATTACTTTATTATCCTAACTTTTGCATCCAACAATTTCCTCTCAATTCTCTGAGTATGTGATCCAGATTGAGGAGCGATATAATGCCATTGATAGCTGACGGCATTGTGCACAAACCCTACATGGTTGAGTCTCCAGTACCGGATTCTACTTCTCGTTCAATTATCGGGATCATGGCTACACGATCCCGCTTTTCTACGACTTTCTTCAACTTCAAGGCGCGGATCTCTATCTGATTCCTCAGTGCTTGCTCTTGGATTAATATGGTTAATAGTCTCTGTTTCTCCATTGCCTCCGACTTAAACCACATTGCTTCCAGATCTTGAGCGATAAACTAAATGTCAATAACACCTTGAGCAATGATTGTATGTATGGGAATGCCTGTAATTGTTTGCATGAAATTGAATTTTTTGACAACATGTTAGTATGATGATTGTGGTATGCGTTATGTTATATAGATAGATACTGTAGATAAAAAAGATAAAGGTATGGATAATAAAGTAGGCATTGTTAAAGTCGGTATTTCTGACTCCACGTGTTCTATAAAAACGATTAACACAAACAATACTCAACGTATATTTGTATTCAAATTCGTATAATCTACAATTTATAACACTGTGAATATATATATAAAATGTCTATAATGACTATTCGATAAGTCTCGCTGTGACCGCTTTGTTTCTGCACGTTCTACAGTAATTATCACCTATTTCGGTAATACAGTAAACCCTCCAACTGCGCGGTTTTTCATTGCGCGGTTTCGCAATTGCGCGGCCAAACCTTTAATACCAAAATTTCGATCTGCGCGCTAAAAATTTCGTAGCTGCGCGGTTTTTTTTTGTTTTTGTCTATTTTAACAAGAAAAATAGGAGAAATCTGACAGCAGCTTTAGCACCATATGCTGAAATTTATAAAGAAAAACAAAAAGCTGGTAAGCAATCAGTGTTAACAAGCTTTTTTCAAAAAATTATACAATCACAGCCAATAGAATCAAGCTCATCAGCATGTAGCAGTGATTAATATAACGTTACTTATGTTAATTTTTATTTATGTTTAGTCGTTGAATTGAGACTGTTTTTTAGTTCTTGTATTGTTTTTTATAATTTTTATTTATGTTAAATTTTTATTAATTTTTATAATAGTAATATTAATTATGTAAAAGCAATGAATTGAGACTGTTTTTATTAGTTTTTATGTTTGTATAAATGTAAATATGTATATTAGTCGTTGAATAAAGACTTTTTATTATATTTTTAAATATTTTTGTAATATCTGGAACCTAACACTATAATTACATATAAAATCGGGTTCACAGTGCGCGGTTTCGATTTGCGCGTTGTTTTTGTGGAACGTATCTACCGCGCAGTTGGAGGGTTTACTGTAGTTAAGTTTTGGGGGGGGGGGGGCTGAATTCAATTTGCCAATTACAATTAATTGATAAATATATTGATAAATATATTGACAACCAAAAGAAACAAAGCATGAAAAAAGAAAAAAAACCCATGAATATCTTCGAATTGGGTGAAAAAACCTCCTCTCCAGAAAAAGCTTTCGGATTAGCCATAGAGCTTGGATTGCTGAGTATTGCTCAGAGACCATGTTACATTTGTGGCGCAAATATGAATTTTGAAAAGGGGAAAACTCGCCACGGAGTAGATGGACGCTTCCGATGTGGAAGGAGAACGTGTCGTCAGTCACGAAGCATCTTCCTGAATTCCATTTTTGATGGTATTCACATTTCAATCGCCCAATTGCTTCAACTATCATATTTCTTCACCCATAATTTTCGTGTTGGATTCGCGTCGATTCAGTGTCGTATAAGTGAACCAACCGCAATTTCATGGTTCAAAATTTTCAGAAGAGCGGCAACGCTTAAAATTATGGACAACAGATTGAATTTGATCGGCGGTGAAGGATATACTGTTGAAATTGATGAAACTCATCTAATAAAAAGGAAATATAATGTTGGCCGGGTATTAGCAATGCAGTCGGTGTGGATAGTAGGCGGTATTTGCAGAGAAACCGGCGAGGTATTCTTGAAATCAACTGTTTGTCGAAACCGTGAAAATTTAGAAGATATAATACGCAACAATATTCGCCCGGGTACACGGATTATAACGGATATGTGGCGTGGGTACTGGCATTTGAACGAACTTGGATATGTCCATTTCACAGTAAATCACAAATATTATTTTTTTGATCCAGTTGATCGGTCTATTCATACTCAAACAATTGAATGTGCGTGGAGGTCTCTGAAAACCTTTCTGCCCAGCCCAGTAAAAAAGGAGCATCTTTTTGAATATCTCGGTACGTTTATGTACAATTGAAGTGTTAGAAGTGTTCATTTGCTTGATCAATTTACCTTATTTGTTGATGTGTTAAAGTCGCACTTTAGTTAAAATTATTCCGGATTGTGTTTTATGTTTAAATGTACTTTTAAATGTTTTATGTACTATTTAATACTATTAAAAATACAATTCCTGTCAATATTACTGATTTGATATTTATCAATTAATTGTAATTGGCAAATTGAATTCAGCCCCCCCCCAAAACTTAAGTATTACCAAAAATTTTGATAATTGTTTTGAGCGTGATATGTGAAGCATTATTGATAAGAACTTTTAATCCTAAAATCAATGTGCAGAATGCAGTGAATACGTGTGTGTTGAATGTTTTTAATTAGGATTTTGTATGCTAATGTATATTAATAATAGTTATGTTAAATAATTAAAAAAATAATTAAAATAATATTTTTTAGATAATTTTAAAAGTTTAAATATAATTGATTATTGAAAATTATTTTTAAAAAAAATTGATTGTTTAAAATTTTTATTTATAATTTAAAATTTATAGATTTTATAATTTGTTTATATAATATATAATATATAATATAATATATAATATAATATATAATATATAATATAATATATAATATAATATATAATATATATTATCAATATAGTATAGTTATTCATCAGTCGTGAATGTAGGTAACCTGATGATGATAATGATGCTATCGAAATATATGGTGAAAAAGATGTACGAATGGCGATTCCTTTATATAGTTAAAATAATCGCATTTATTAATGGCTTTTTAACCAAGTCATCTTTATTTGACAATGATTGCCTCACGGCCCTTTTCATTTTCTCGTCGCTGAAGGAAATTTAACAATAACGCGCACACAGACGCGATAAAAGACGCCAAAATCAGCTGAAACACCTATGTATACACCTTTTAATTATTGGTTAAATATTTGCTCACTAGTATTTATTGTCGCTGTTTTGTGATTGCTATTATTAACGTAACTCCCCAAACAGCATTCGATATAATAGTTATGATTGGGTAATAAAATACGATCAAATATGGAAGGTTTTACTATATATTCACAATTTATAAAGAAACCCAAAAATATTCATTCTATTACTACACTGCATTGTTCACAACATTGGTTTCCTTCTAGGGAAAGTTCAAAAGCCAAAGAGCTACAAGAAAAAAAACTTCAAAAACAAAAAGAAGAAAAATTAAAAGCAGAAAAGGAAAACCAACTTAAAAACAAACTCGAAGAAGCTGAGAAAGCATACCGAGCTTGGGAGGAAAAGGTTGAAAGTTTTTATTATTTTAAGATAATATTTATTGATTTTCTTCCTATAATTTATTTTATCGCATTTCAGGTTGGGTTTTAATCATATTTTTCTTACTGAGACTTGGCAATAGTTTTCTTAGGTCTCTCTGTGTCTGATAAAATGTAAATTTTCCACATCAGCGATTTACAACTAGGTTTAAGAGTCACAGAAATAATTTTTCAATTCCAGGGTTTGGATAGGGGTTAACATTGTGACATTTAATACTTTTCTCTTTAAAATATCAAAATTGTGTAGTCTTAGGTGATTGTGATGTCCAATTCATTTCAATACTTGCTTTTGCGTCAAAACAGTGTTATATAATTATTTCTTTTTTACAATATTGTTGGATTATTATTGTTATAGTCGATATTGATTCTGTCTTCTCGTACTCTTTGCTTCGATTATCAAAATAAGAGCCAGCTTAGAACACTTTATTAAACGTCAAAAAAGTTTGATACAAAATTGTCAATTACATTATTATTTGATCTACACTTTTCTATAAAAATTCAGTGCGGTAAGTAACCCACCGGTAGGTCGCATTTTTATTGGATTTTGAATATAATTTTTCTTGTTATAAATTTAATTTGATCAGAACTTTGCTCACAGTGGTGTAACTTCAAATTCTGGGCCCCTGTAAGGTTTTCAAAATGCCCCCCATAAAGCCAATGACAATCTGATAGACAATAATTTTATGTTTTTATATTATAAAAAAACTATTTTATTAATTTATTTAAAGAAACTTTTTTAATAAATATCAATAACGACGGCCGAGGGAAACTTGGGAATGAGACTAATGACGTCAGTGTAGATCAAGGATGGGAAGTGAAACCAATTGAGTGAATTGAGCGCGTCAATAGTAATATTCTACATCATCTGTCTGCCTGCATTATTTATTGATTTTACAAAGATTATAAGGAGTTTACAATGAGTTTTGATTTCCGGCTTCCTGCTGTGCATTTATTAATTAAAATATTTCATTTTTTGAGGCTTGAAAATGGGCCTTCTTTTGCCTGGGCCCCCCACAGTTGCTTAGCTACATTAGTCTTTGCTCTTTTGTTCGATTTGCCACTGAATTCCTTATTTTCCTTTGTAGAAACTTCAATGTGATTTGTTTTTTCTTCGACAAAACTGGTACTTGACTATCAATGTCGAGTCTTTTTATATTGGTTTTCTTCCTCTGAGTTTTGTAATCAAATAATTGAATTAGCCATCGAACAATATTTGTTCAAAACAAAACAAATAGGCGACCTCTCACCTATTCTCAAAGATCTCGTTTCACTAATTCACAACTTATCATCTTTATTGATTTTGGAAGGCCTAATTTCATTATTTTCTTGTTTACCGCTTGACTTCTCCACATGTCTCGGGTTTCTTACATAGAAAATTAATTATTTATATAATTTTAATTAATTTATATTTTTAGAGTATCTTTTTCTGGTGACTCCATTGATTTTATATTATTATATACGTATTCGTCTCACATTTTGCATCCATAAATACCCATTTCCCCGGTATACCTTAATTTTTTAATTAATTTATTAATTTGTATTTTATTGATTTTCACATTTCTTTGCACATCCAATTTTTTGATCTACTTTATACGAACCCCTACAATATTGATCAATATTCTGTTTTATATTGAGAAGGAAATTTTGTAAAGATCGAAATGGAAATTCGTGTTTTATAAATAAAACAAAATATTGATCAATAATATAAATACGAAATTGAGAAAGGATCAATAATGAAGAAGATAAAAGATTTTATTGATCAATAGGATGATTTATTTCATTTGGATTTCATATGCGGATTTAATGAAAATACAAATTTTTAAATTCTAGTTGCTTTAGAATTTGGCTTGTTTCACAATAATATTATTGTAAAGGAAATAATATTAACAAATTCCTTTAATAATATCCGTCTTTTTAAATATTTAAAATTCTATCGAATAAACGAATAGAAAGAAGGTCATTATTAATTGATGTGCGAGTTGATAATGGACGTTGGAAAACATTAAAAAAATGAAAAATAATTTTTCATTACTCGACAGCTTATTGGAGATACTGAAGCAGATGAAAGGAAAGATAGAAGAGGCCTAAAATGTATCTGTTAACCACATTCAATCTCAACACAAAGTAAAATGATCATCAGCGCTTTAAACCCGAATACAGAAATTTGAATCGGATAAAAAAGACAACAAAATGTAGAATAGAATATTTACAAAATAGGATCAAATATTTTGAAAATGAAAGCGAAATTGAGAGATCGATTTAAAATAGATTAGAGAAAATTTTGAGAATAAGATGTTTGTAAGTTCAAGAGGAGGAACCGTAAAGTGTTTGGAAACTAAATTTTAATTGTGCTGATCAATAAACATATATATTTATTGGAATTCGGTATTGTTTTTTAATCAAAGCACGTTTGGAGTCAGATCGACAGTTTTCAAATATTATTTCGTTGAAAAACCCAATAATTTTATTAACAAGAACTCTTTCAAATTTGCTAGTTCTAAAGCTTCACTCACTTCAATTGATCACTAAACATATGTTCATATTTAAAGAAAAAATAGCGTGCCGGATACTCAATCGAAATTCTGAAAAGTCAAAGAATATGATTAAAAAAATATGAAAGAAATGCGGTTTTAATTCCAGTTTTGAAAATTGAGCCCTGATAATGATTATTTATTTTCTTGTAATGGATAATCCATTACAAGTTAAAAATGCTAAAGTTAATCGGATGCACTTGTAAACAGTTCCTGTATTACCTTTAATACAAGGCGGGGAAATATGTCTTTTTAAAAGACGGATAAAAAGTAGTAGTTATTTGTAGTCTTTATTTGACAGTTATCTCTCATATTCCAAAAGTTACACATAATGTGTCATCCTGCGTAATCTATCCGTGAAAGCGTTAAGGAGCTGTATAATTATATTCGAATAATAGATCTTAAGATAAACTTAAATGTTCTAACTGGACTAGTTTTTCGTTTTATTACTGAATCAACGACTTGTTAATTAGTTTTTTTAAATAATTTTTTAGCATATTTATTTTTTTGTTATAACCCACCCAAACACTCCAGTTGTCCCAACATATCGTTAAGGTGGTGGTTTTTGATCTTAACATAGTTTTGACTTTTAAACGTAATCAATGAATTACCGTTAATATGCTTCCAAGAGCTCATTGGACTCTAATTCGAAGCCACGTTGTACTCTAAATAAAAACAGTTGAAAGCTAAGAATTATTTTCGGCGTTCAGTTTTAAAGATGAGAAATAATTACATCATTTCTTTAGCTTAAAAGAAAAGAAATTAATCTAATCCAAAACCCGGATAAAATGTATTCAATTTTCGGTTTTTTCCTTTGAGAAAATAAAGCGAGATGCCCACCGATTCAGTCCTGGTCAAATCAGTCCCGACTGTTTCAGTATTGACCGTTTCATGTCATAATAAGTATTCTGAGGCCTATCTATAACATTACTTTAACCCTCTCCGTGTAAAAAATAATGCTGATATTTATAGTGACCCGTTCTATTCCCACAAAAACGGTTACAAAATGTGCCTTCAGCTTCATCCCAATGGATTCAAAGCTGGAAAAGGGACACATCTTTCTGTTTTCTTTTTCATAATGCGCGGTGAAAACGATGTACTTTTGCAATGGCCTATGAAACTGGAAGTGACATCTTGCTTTAATGTCGAATATATTCGACAAATATACGGAGAGGGTTAATTAATTCTTTACGCATTATTTTATTTATTTTAAAATTTTGTTACTTTTTTCAGTAACATAAATCATGAATCGCCATTTTTTTAATTTTTCAAATGACATTTTTTGGTTAAGTACGTGAGTAGATGGATTGGGCACCGCTAGAACAGGACTCCGCTAGCACAACCCCCCCCCCCCCCGGGGGTAAAAAATTTTTCTAAGTCCAAAAGTACATTTTTTTTTCAAGGTCATTTGTAGAACAAAGACATATGACTCATCAAGGTCATTGAAACAAAGACCATGACTCATCGGATGACTCATAAAATTTTCAAGGTCATTTGTAGAACAAAGACCATGACTCATTCAAGGTCATATGACTCATTCAAGGTCATTTAAACAAAGACCATGACTCATTCAAGGTCATTTTCAAGGTCGTATGACTCATTCAAGGTCATTTTCAAGGTCGTATGACTCATTCAAGGTCATTTTCAAGGTCGTATGACTCATAAAATTTTCAAGGTCATTTGTAGAACAAAGACATTTTTTTTTTTTCAAGGTCATTTGTAGAACAAAGACATTTATTTTCAAGGTCATTTGTAGAACAAAGACTTTTTTTTTTTTCAAGGTCATTTGTAGAACAAAGACATTTATTTTCAAGGTCATATTATTATTTTTCAAAAATATTATTATTTTTATTATTATTTTTCAAAATATTATTAACTGTGCCAGCGGAGTCCTACTTTTCGGGGCGCCAGAACTTTTTGAGTTTTCAAAATTATTTAAATATTGATACATCATTTTGAAGCTTGGTGCAAGACCTTTCGAATGAGCTATTGAAAGTATCATCATCATCACTATTCATAAAGTTATTAACATTTTCCCGAGACCATTTTTCAAGGTCATATAATTATTATTATTTTTCAAAAATATTATTAACTGTGCTAGCGGAGTCCTACTTTTCGGGGCGCCAGAACTTTTTGAGTTTTCAAAATTAATTAACAATTGATACATCATTTTGAAGCCCAGACGGAGATCTATCTTTTGAGCCATAGAAATAATTTTTATCATTAGTAGTATAAAAGTTATTAACATTTTCCCGAGACCATTTTTCAAGGTCATTTGACTATTTTATTATTATTTTTCAAAATATTATTATTTTCAAGGTCATATTATTATTTTCAAGGTCATATTATTATTTTTCAAAATATTATTATTTTCAAGGTCATTTGTAGAACAAAGACATTTATTTTCAAGGTCATTTGTAGAACAAAGACATTTATTTTTTCAAGGTCATATTATTATTTTTCAAAATATTATTATTTTCAAGGTCATATTATTATTTTTTCAAGGTCATATTATTATTTTTCAAAATATTATTATTTTCAAGGTCATTTGTAGAACAAAGACATTTATTTTTTCAAGGTCATATTATTATTTTTTAAAATATTATTATTTTCAAGGTCATTTGTAGAACAAAGACATTTATTTTCAAGGTCATCTGTAGAACAAAGACATTTATTTTCAAGGTCATATTATTATTTTTAAATTTTTAAAGGTTCCCGCCAACGAAAATTATTCATCGATAGCTCATTTTAAAGCTCAATCCAAGACCTTTCGAATGAGCCATATATCTCGTTATTCCAATTATTATTTCTAAAGATATTATTATTATTATTATTATTATTATTATTATTATTATTATTATTATTATTATTATTATTATTATTATTATTATTATTATTATTATTATTATTATTATTATTATTATTAATCTATATACTCCGAGTCTATATACTCATAGTCTATCCGACAAAATATTTTGTCCCCCTATGGGTAATGCTCACAAGGGTACTGCTCACGCTCAACAAATCAACAAAACATACATTTATTTAAACAATAAAATTAAATATTGATTTACATGTATATAGTATGATATTCATTAATTAGTGATGAACAGGCTTGACACTTGCGAATAGTCTTCTTGTGACACTCAGAACAAACAATCACGTGACCACACGGTAAATACAAAACCGAAACTTGATTTTCTTTACAAATTGAACAAGTCAAATACCTTTTCTTAATATCGTTCAGTTTTTTCGTTAGCTTATTTTCAATCAAATCGGCTTTTGCTATCCATTCATAAATCAATCTACTATATACAGGTTTCAACCTTAAAAACATACAACTCCAAAAGTATTCATTCAGTGATTCGTTGTTTACCGCTATTTTTTCTAAGTACATTAAATAACAGGATAACTTTAAAATGGATTTCTCATAATTAAATAAATCCCTCAAATATTCAATAGAGGAATGTTTGAAAATTTTTAAAATATTTATGATTTGCTTATCAGTGTAAGTATCATGATTATTTATAAAATCTTCAACTGCATTGTTAAAAAATTTCGATGAAATTTCGGAATAGGTTGGACTTCTTTGCTATAAGTAACATTTTTATAAATATTGACAAAATAATAATAATGATACCAAATGATTTACACATTCATCAGTTTTACTCGTAGAAATCATTAGTAATAAATTTCTTAATAAATAAATTACTTTTGTTTTTATATTTATAAAAATTGAGATAGCCAATCAAATATTATTATTATTATTATTATTATTATTATTATTATTATTATTATTATTATTATTATTATTATTAGAGAGCAGTAGCTGCATGCTGACTGCTTGTATACCAAATATATAAAAACAATCACAAAATTTACAAATAATATCCTTTCTATGCTGAAACATTTTCGATAATTAATTAAATATAATGTTTAAGCATAGAACTATAACGAGTTTTCAATAAAATATATATAAAGAATACAAAAACATTTTTTAAAAAAGATATATTAATCTGATAAAACAATATCATCAATGTCTGTTAAATCAACATTGTTTATAGGGCTGTCTGGATCATCGAAAGATGGGCTTTCTCCACCAAAAAGCGGTCCAATCTCCTCAGGATTAAAAACTTGGCCACCAATCTCCTCATGATTTAATACTTGGCCAGCATCTGTTTCCTCAAATCCTAAATAATGCCCATATGCCAGACTGGAATTTTTCCCCACCCAAAACCGCTTGTCGTCGTTGTTTGACAATGCGATTTTATTGTTTTTAAATGTAAACAATTGATGGTTCCGCGTCCCTATCCTACTTTGTGGTACAGAAAATACTACGTTGTTATTGTAGCATTCTAAATATGATTCGTGCTTAATTTCTGTACCTATTAACCTGACTCCTTTTGCTTTCAAATGATCTTTAGCCCCTAACAAACTATAGCACTTGGGTCTTAAGAAAACCCATTCCTTATACCCTAGACCTTTACTTTCATCTTTAAATTTACCTATCACAGAATCAAGGTTTCTAGAGTATAAGGGATGTGCCGGGTCATAGTTGGAAGTGTCTAAAAGATTGTCACGAATCATTGCCGGCAAAAGAGTGTCAAGCTTACAGTGCCTAACCTCAAGAAAAAAGGAGTCAGTATCGCCGGCAACGATATTAATATCACAGTTAAATTCATTTCTATATTTGGCCAATTCGATATACTGTAACTGGTACATCCTCAGTTTAGACAGGTCTAGCACAGATTGACCAATGTAGCTAGGCCTGTCTAAACATATAGAATCCTTATACAGATGTGCAGCAATCAGGTCATCAGCAATTTTAATTGATTTCCTGAAAGTCGGCTTTGAAGCATATACAATCATCTTTTCAGCTGAATTGCATAGCCTCAAATTCATCCGTTTTTTAAGGTTTTCCACGGATTTCCCATACAGACTATTATTAAATAATTTGTATAAATCTCTATGCAGCTCGCATGTTGAATTTGAGCGCAAATTTGTATTAGTTGATATGTATTCTTTAAAAATGGGTGCATGTTTAAATTTAATTGCCCTATGTACATTTTTAATTAAAGCCCCCAATTCAATATACAATTTGAGAAGTCGCCAATGAAGAACATGGTTCTTCTTCGGCCAATGCGTGAGCATTAACTTCTCAACTTTCGAATCTGGCGGGCACATTTTTTCCGGAGCAATCGGAAAATCATTCAAATAATCATGCACACAATCAGGGATATCAATATCAACCTCCATAGTATACCCATATGGAAGGTTATCGATATCAGCATTCTTACATTCATACAAGACAGAATCAAGGTCATCATACACCCATTCAAAATCAGCATACGGAAGATTTTGGCTTAAGGCCCAACCATACAAGTTATTTATGTCTATATACAAGAGTTCTGTGTCTTCAGAACTTGCAACATAATGTTTGTTAACAAATGTTAACCCACCCCGTATCCCTCCTTCATAGAAATTAAACATTTCCATGTCCTGTAAAAGTTCAATGGGTTCCTTTAATGTCATAAGCGCTGAGGCCCATGACATACCGGGAATGCCATAAAAATTTAGAGGCTCAAGACCATTGTATGCAATGGCCTTTTCACGGAATTGTGTAAAATAATCTGCGAGGAGAAACACGTCAAGTTTAAGGTATGTTAACATATAGTCTAACATATTGTTACAATTTTGTTGAGTCCAAATAACTTGGGCTAATTCATATTCATCATTAGACACAGAATCCCAAATAGGAGGTAGTTCAAGAGTTGATTCCAGGACCTCAAGAGATGTAGCGAAGTCATAAGGGAAGATACCTTTTGCTCGAACAATTGCGCCATCAAAAACAGAAGAAGTTAAAGGCAGATCGGAAAGAGTCTTAACAGCTTTTGCAAGTGATGAATTAACAAACTGCATGCTGTCAATAAAACGAACAGGCAATTTGTTAATGTACGCGATGAGAGAGATAAATTTTTCCGTAGTGGTTGGAATAATATTCAATTCCCAAGAAGGAAAATTACTCAAACCATACTTCAAAATATGATGGAGATCATATCCCCTCAAATTGTGAAAAACAACTGGTAACTGTCTCTGAATTCTGCGAGACACATTACATTTCCTACAGGCAGCACCAAGATACATACCTGTGAAGTGACAATGGTCCCTAACTCTATCTCTAATAAATTTTTTACAAAGATAGCAGGTCCTGGAATCAAAGAAAGCACGATCTTCAGCGAAAGACAAGGTTTGCATAGGTTTATTACAGTTAATTTCGTAATATGGCAGGACAATTGTGACAGCAATTTCCTCCACCTTATGCAAGAAAGACAGCACGCAATCCTCACCAACAAACTCATAATAAAATTTAGTTTTGTTATAATTATTAATTAGTAACATGCCTGCTGTTATCGGCATATGTTTCTGATGGTGTGTGATATCCTCAGGTAAAATCGACTCAAAATCTGCATATATTACGAATGGCGGGGTTACTGTTTTTGCGTAGTTTGAAAATATTAAATTTTTCTCTTTAGGTAATGTATATAAAGTAGAACCTATTTGATTCTTACGGCATAGGTCTACATGGATATCATAAGCGCTCCTATGTCTGAAGCCATTAAGGCAATGTGGGCACCAGTTGACGCGAATCCAAAGGTGACAGGAGCTATTTGGGTGTGAATTCATTAGTTTTTGAAGATCAAAAACTGCGGTGTAATGAAAATTATCACCGTCTTCTAATAAAAGTAAATATATTGGTTCACCACCTATGACCTTAGATCGGTGAATAATGTCTAACTGGGGGTGATGAGGGATATAATCATCATCATTGCTGACAGGTTTAGCTGGCTTATTTCTATATATTAAAACATTAATCGCTAAGTTAAGTTCACGGTTTTTACGTTCGAATTTTGGGATGTTACTTAATCTCATAGGGCAATCACTAATGGGGTCAAAATTAATTTCATCCAAATAATTTTGGTAAGCACTAACTCGATGTTTATTTCTGCGTATAACATCACGCTTTAAGAGGGCTAGAACGCTGTATATAAAACACATATCATCTGTGTTCTTAATATTAACAATGGCTTTTTTAGACTTTAAAGCCGCTGGGGTGGGGATATAACTATGTCCAGCTAACCTATTCATAATCTTATACTTATTTATTATAAAGTCGATTTCTTTAATTTTAACAACCCGCCATCCGCTACCTAAATATGTAAATTTTTCTATCTTATTATTTAATTTAGTGATGCCATTTATTAAAAAGTTTCCGTAAAAACTTCGGCGTTATTAGAAAAGAAATTATCCTTTAATTCGCCGTCTTTCTCAAATTGAATCA
Organism: Schmidtea polychroa; assembly: GCA_959609185.1. NCBI lineage: Eukaryota > Metazoa > Platyhelminthes > Tricladida > Dugesiidae > Schmidtea > Schmidtea polychroa. The sequence continues at coordinate 44,657 of CAUHTR010008230.1, read as the reverse complement.
GAACCGTGAACTGAATTTTAACGGGCCCCATACCGTTCATTTCTGATATTAATTTTTGAATAATTTTTGGTGTTATGGATATTTGTACTAAGGCGTCTTTCTCCACGTCAAACCTTAGATTTTTTCTAGCCCCCTTAAAATCTAATTCTATTTCTGGCTCGTTGTCTATATCAACTGAACCACCTATTTGATTATTATTTAATATATTATTTAGAATATTATCTATTTCATCACCACCATCAATAACTTTAACAATTTTAGATGGAACACAAGACACAGGAGTAACAGCAGGCCGTTTTTTATTTACATTATTATTTACATTATTAATTACATTATTAATTACATTTTGTGCTGTGCTATTCACATTTTTATTTTTGATATGTTCGGTATTTTGTGTTGTGCTATTCACATTTTTGATATGTTTAGTATTTTGTGTTGTGCTATTCACATTTTTATTTATAGTTTTGATATTTTGTGCTGTATTATTTATAGTTTGTGCTGTATTATTTTTATTTAACTTATTAAAAAGTTTCTTTTTATTTGATGGAAATTGGTTTAAATGATTAGAATGACTATTATAAAAATCACTATATTTTATAGGTTGGGAAGTCTGGCATATTGGGCATAAATAGTATTTGATTCCATAGAATTTATGCCCATAGTATTTTCTCATATTTTTGTGACATACTTTAGTATGCCCAGTCGAAGAAACACAATAACGAGGATATAATTTACCTATTAATAAATTTATTTAATAATTATCTAAATATTGTTGTAATATCTTTATTATCAATTGTTAGTAGTTATTCAGTTTTATTAGACAATAAAACGGGATAACTATTAACAATTATTAATAAAGGGTATATTATTAGATCAAAACTAACAAAGACGTGGAAATTTAAAAGTATTATTATTTTTATTATTATTTTTATAAGAGAGATGTAGTTGCAAACTACTAGTAGAAATTATGGGTCAATTATTATAAGAGAGATGTAGTTGTAAACTACTAGTAGAAATTATGGGTCAATTATTATTATTATTATTATTAATTTAAAGTTATTATAAGAGAGATGTAGTTGCAAACTACTAGTAGAAATTATGGGTCAATTATTATTATTATTATTATTATTATTATTATTATTATTATTATTATTATTATTATATTAAAGAGCAGTAGCTGCATGCTGACTGCAGACTACTATGTAGCTACATGCTTACTGTAGACTACATTATTATTATTATTATTATTATTATTATTAATATTATTAGAGCGCAGTAGCTGCATGCTGACTGCAGACTACTATGTAGCTACGTGCTCACTGTAGACTACATTATTATTATTATTATTATTATTATTATTATTATTATTATTATTATTATTATTATTAATATTATAAGTATTTTAACTATTGTAGATGCACATAGCAAACTACAAGGTTTTATTTTATAACTATAATTTTAAATATTTTCACAATAATTTCATTATATTTCAAAAAAGTAGTATTTACTTCATATAATCATTTTCTTCATAAATTTCATCATTTTCATCATAATTTTAGGCATAATTTCTTCATAATTTTGGTTATAAATCATTTTCATCATAAATTCATAAATCATTTTTCATCATAAATCATTATTTTGGTCATAAATCATAATTTGGGCATAAATCATTTTCTTCTTAATTTGAGCATAAATCATTTTCTTCTTAATTTAGGCATAAATCATTTTCATCATTATTTTGGTCATAAATCATAATTTTCATTATAAATCATTTTCTTCTTAATTTTCATCATAAATCATTTTCTTCTTAATTTAGGCATATAGCATTTTCTTCATAAATCATTTTCTTATTAATTCGGTATAAATCATTTTCTTCATAAATTCATCATAAATTCGTTATAAATTAATTACAAAAGTTTTTAAGAAATAAATGAAATTAATATGAAAATATTTAAAAATTCCTTATAAATTTTAAAAGCATATAAAAAATATATTAAAAATAAATAAATCTAACATAACGAATCCATATCGGAATCATCTTCAGACAGGCATAAATCATTTTCTTCTTCTTCGGACAGGCTTTCATCTTCAGAGATGTTTTTAATAATTTCTTCGTCGACATTGAAAATTGAAACATTTTCTAAAATGAAAAAATTAATTTAATAAAATGAAAAAATATTTAAATTTACTTTTTTCTTTGACATCATTGTTTTGCCCATCATTAACTGGGGCATTCATTTCGTCGTCAATATCGACATTGAAAATTGAAACATTTTCTAAAATGAAAAAATTAATTTAATAAAATGAAAAAATATTTAAATTTACTTTTTTCTTTGACATCATTGTTTTGCCCATCATTAACTGGGGCATTCATTTCTCCTATAAAAACTATATCATCTTCCTCATCATCGCTAATGATGATAGGTTCTAAAGAAAATAATAATAAAAATTAAAATAATAATAATAAATTTACCGAATATATTATCCAGATTCAGAATATCTTCGTTTTCTGTGACTTCAAACCAATCTACTATATCTAAATAAAATAAAATAAAATAAAATAAAATAAAATAAAATAAATTACCACTCGTCAAGAGTCCTCTCAAGATGCGATTATTATTATTGTTTGCCATTTTGAATAGATTTTTAAAAATTTTGAAATAATTGTGACAAATTTTAGATTTGTCAATGTTTATAAAGAGAATGAATATTTTCCTGTCCCAACCAATGAGAATATAGACACACATACATTTACACTGAATATTTTACTAACTCAACCAATCACACGCATGCATGTATGTAACATAAATCATTCAGAAAAACATGTGACTGCCTTTGTTAGTCATGCCTTTGTTAACTTGCACTGTGCATGCATCAGGCAAATGTGTTCTTTATGTAGAATTAATAATATTTATGCAAATAATAATAAAATTAATTAAAAATAATAATATTTTTTCAAAATAATAATATTTTTCAAAATAATAATATTTTTTCAAAATAATAATATTAATAACCACAACAATAAAGGAAAGGATACATTTATTAAACATCAAATTTTTTGTACAATAACCAAGCTAAACAATGTTGACCACATGTTTGGGTCAAGGGATTTTGAAACATAGTTTTATTATACACAATAGGTTTCCCCATTGTTTGTAGTTTTGATATCAACAAAGCAGGGTAATAAAAACCCATAGGATCGAACACGAATATATTACCAGGTTTCACATATATAGCTATCCAATGTTCTCCACCAAGATGAGACGATTGAGTATTGACGATTATTGCTTGATTATTGCTCAAATATGGAATTTTATCAAGAGGAAAAACTCCAACAAATTCATTTCCCAATATCTGTTTTCCGATTTTATTGACCTGAACAGAACTATTTAAATAAATCCAGAGTATAAAAAAACAACTTACTCCATGATAACTTTTTTATGTTTCTGTATACATTTATACCAACACAGTTCTATTGGCAGTAATTTGAACTTCATTTTCAAATACTCCATATATTATAACATGTACTGGTTCAGTAATAGCTCTTGCAAACTTTATATCCAGTCGTAAATTTCCATTTTGAGGTAATTGACTTTGATTTAAATCAAAATCAGGGGCTAAAACAAATGTAAAAAATGGGTATTTGCTTTTAAAATCTTCTAGAGTTATTCCGCAATTCAAATTTTTATCTAAATAACCCAGATTTCTAACAATACTCTGCATATATGTCGCGCAGTAATTATCATTCTCGAAATCTTGAATATATGTTTCTCTATAATCAGTATTTTTCGACAAAGTCAATGATGTAACACCAAAGTTTTTGAAAATCGAGCTGGATGCAGTATATGATCCATTATATTGTGCTTCACTTTGAAATGTTATCAGAATAAAATTAGGCATTCTTCTGTCACCAAATATTTGTTCTTTATAGAATGATGAAGCACCTTTAGCAATAGCAAATTGTACAATTTCCTTTGTTTTTAATGGATAAATTGCATGTTTTGAATTAAGACCCAATTGATGACCAGCTAATACTGAAGGGGTCTACTCGAACTCTTCTCACCAATAATTTTGCATCAACTAATTGACATATTGGTGCAGTAGTTGCACTAGTAAGAGATAATGCAGAATCAGACCTTTTCAGTCTAATATGTACATTAACTCCCGGTAGTAAATATTTCGGTTGATCCATAAAATCAAGTTGTAATGATGAGCACATGGTGAAAACCTTTGAGCCTTTTACCCACTTTTTTCTTTCATCATCTGCTGCTGCATAGCCCATAGGAGTAAGACATGTATTTTTAGTATCGGAATTGTAATTTAAAATAGTTTCTATTAATGCCTTGTGAATGAATGTATTATTTCCGCCCTCAATCTTGATATTATTAAATCCCAACACGGCATCTTTAAACAGAGTATGAAACAGGAAATTGTTCGGTATTACATCTGCATTGGCATCCAAAACTTTTCTATCTTTATCTACAACCTTAATCTGAACAGTCAATAAAGTATCGTTCAAATCTAAATATTCGGTTTGCGAACCATTAATATAAAACTCGATATCATTTCTACTATCGGTAATTGAATTCATAGGAAAAACTTCCTCAAATGCCCCAAATTCTATTACAGCCTGGGGCGACGGTCTATCAAATATACATAATTCAGATTTACCACAAATCATTTTGCAAATATAGTTCCATGTCCTTTCATTCGTTTGTTTATACGTGATATTCCATGTCTTTTACGTTTTGGAGCTGGAGCTGGAGCTGGAGGTTTTTCTTTTTGAAACATACCTGCAACCCCGGGTAAAACTTTCCCTAATTCTGCTAAAGCATTTGTTTTTAGAGATGGTAATATTTTCTGTTCATTCATAATAACATCTTTTGCAGTTTTCATACCAAAACTACCAATACGTTTAAGAATAGGCAATGCAAATCTACCAATTGTTCTCAACCATCCCGATCCGTACTGTTTACCAATAAAATATGGTAATTCGCCACCAGATTGGCTACCACTATACATACTAATAATATCAGAATTTGCCATCTACTTTACGAAAATGTAATGTCAAATGAGTTTTTGAACCTTTTGGAAAGTTTATAAGTTTTCCACTATCATCACGAATATTTATTTCTATATTGTTTATACATGAACTTGCTATTGGTAAATACATGGGATTATCGATATTTATATTGACAACTTCATCATGTTCATATTTGCCAATCCATACCGATTTCAAAAGAGGAACACTGGAATCACCAACAATTATGGGTTCGATAATGTTAGTATATATGAACATTTGTTGATGATGTTCTAGTATTCTTGGTTTGCGTATACCAGTCGATTTTTCTCGATATTTTTGCTTATCTAATCCAAGTGAATTTGCCAAATTTTTATCAAATGTAACTTCGCAAATATTATCATTCAAACTGAAGGTAAACATCAAATCTTTCACAATTTCCAAATTTTTAAATATGTGTGAACAATTGAATTTTAAATATTTAAGTAAATCATCAAGTTTATCAAAATATAATTCATCAGCAAAGGTAAATGATTCTTCAACTTCATCATTATACGACACAGATATTTTGATTTCTTCTTTCATTACACTGTTTGCTTCAAATAGATTAAAACGTAATAAATACTCGGTCTCCGTAACAATATTTTTCAACTTATTGCAACCCATTCGTTTGGCATCTTCAATAGTTTCGAATGTTATTGTAAATGGTTTAAAATCACAACTGATATTTAATCCATCCTTGTAAAACATATAGCAATGCGAATCTAATATTTGATTCGGAATATGATATGTTTTATCATAATTACTGATAACAAAGATACCGCTACATGTTTTCACAATATTCCTTTTGAAATCAATCTTACATTGACTATAAAATGGGAATGTGTTGTACACGAATGTAAAATCTTGCAGTGCAACTTCCCAATCCCCATTTAAAGAAATCGGATTCTGGAGATTGACCATGAATTTACTAGCTTGATTGTCTGGATGAATTAATGGACAACTATTGCTCGGCAAAATAGTATAAAAATTCATTTTACTAGGTCTTTTGCTGATATCCATGACGGGTTTTGATAACCATGCCATTTGACATAGTATTGTTTATCCTTACCGACCTTTTTAGTTTTCAATATTTTTTGAATTCTAAATACTTTTGGGGGAGGAATGACTTGTAATTCCTGCTCATAAAATTTCCCCTGTACAATATTATTATCATTAGTCTTTGATGACATACATTACAGGATTCTGTTTAGTATTTATTTTTGAAATTACAAAGACTTCATCACTCCAATTTGTATCAAAATTTTTAATAAATGGTGATGCACTAATTTTACTAATTCTAACATGGTCACCGACTTTATATTTAGGTTTTGCAATTTTTACAGATTTCTTAGATACTGGTGTTTTTGATGTAATATCAACCGGTCTCAATCCATTCAGTCCTCGATGTGATGAATGATTATAACTTGTTATTATTTTCGGTAAAGCATTTACCCATTTTTTATTACCTTGATGCACGAACAATTTCTTTAATCTATCTCTCAATGTTCGATTAAATCTTTCAACATGGGCAGCTTTGTATTGAGAATGTACCGAATAGTGATTTATTTTCAATTTATCGAGGATTTGCTTAACATTACTATTGTAGAATTCTTTACCTAAAATAATAATAATAATAATAATAATAATAATAATAATAATAATAATAATAATAATAATAATAATAATAATAATAATAATAATACCTAAATCTGTTTGCAAGTTATTAGGATGTCCGTCTTTAAATAAAATATTAATTGCCTTGGACATTTCTTCTGCAGATTTTGCCTTGACAGGTATTGCTCGTGCAAACCTGCTGTATACATTAATACATGTTAAAATATATTTATTCCCATTGTTAATTTTCGAATAAGGTATCATCTCCATCAAATCCATTTGCCATAAATCGTCAATACCGAATGTTTTATACGCTCTTGTTGGAAATCTTTTCCGCATTGGTTTGTTCAAACTGTACGCAAGCTGATCTGATAACCACTTCTGGGTTTCTTTTTTCGAATTCGGAACTCTTTTGTTTAATTTTGCCACTCCACCGAAACCGGCTTCGTCTTCTGGGTTCGTCCAAATCTTCTCCATTACAACAAGAAGATTTAAAATTAAATTTAATGTCGGGCAATGAAGGATTAGCACCCATTGTTTATGTTTGTGTAACTCCACCTAATAAGGATAATGCCAGAGGTATTAATGCACCAATAAATCCACCTTGTTGTTTATATATAATTTTCCTCATTTGCTTACGATTTTTATTATTTACTAAAGATAACAATGGTTTCCTATGTTTGCTCAATAAATGTTTTTTCGATTTACTGATTTTAATTTTGCCTTTGACTACTTTAAGTATAATATTGAGTAAATCATCGACAACAAAATTTGGGAATGATTGCAATATATTCATTCTTTTTATACTCGGGGCCTTTAACAATGCATTAAAAAATGGAAAACTGCGATGATTTTTAACTACTTTTTTACCGGTTTTACGGGTTTTACGGGTTTTACGTTTAGGTTTAGGATTTTTCGAAATAAGATTCATTGCAGAGAAATTTTCAGTTACAAGTTTTTTAGATGGTGTATAACTAGTTGTTGGTGGAACTTTTGGAACTTTAATAGTCTTTCTAATACCTTTTCTTAATTTCTTAATATTTTTCACCCTTGCTTTTAGAAACATTATTATTCATAGAGGTTTTCAACTTTGTTTATAAACCATGGCACCTTTTGGGTTGAAAATATCTGTTTTTACACGTAAATCATCGGGACATTGTTGTGTGAAATCCAGAAATATATATCCATGAGGTATTTTTGTAGCATCTTGAAATGCACTGATAAGAAAATTACGATTGTTAGGGTATGCTTGACGTGCAAGAAAATCAATCACTGTTGCATCTCTAGGATTCTTGAAAATAACTAAATATTGTACATTTAAATTACGTGTTCGATGTGCCCCACCTTGATGAAATAGATTTTGTGTTATGAAAATAACTGTTACACCGACATGTCTGCTGATCTTTGTAAATAAATTATTAAAATCTTTTTCTTTATTAGCTTCTTGATACAAATCATCGATAATAATGACATCGCCTTTCTTTAATCGGCTGGACCAGTTTTTATCGAATCCCTTTACTATTTTCATGTTTTTTAATTTACAGAAACTTGATTGAGTTAATCCATGTTCTTCATCAGCACCCCTATGCCAATAAATCCTGTTGAATTTTGATTTGAATAAATTTGATTTTAGTAATTTACAAACAAATAATGTTTTTCCACTACCACTCGGACCAACGATTTGGTATACTGCATCATTTCTTAATTCCATTTCAAAAATTTTATATATGTGTATTTGTTTATATTCGATGATTTAATGAACTCGTGCTCAATTTGTATATAAAGACTAATTTTCATAAATGATTTAATAATGTTAGCAAATATAAATTATCGAGGAAATTTTGATGTATCGAATATGAGGTTCCCACCAGGGAAACCTCAGCAAATTATCGATAGAAGCGGGAAATATCCGATAATATTTTTCAAGACTGGTAAATGCCGAATCATGGGATGTAAGAAACCTTTGGATATTAATAAATTACAATATCGAATAAATAATATTAAAATCCAATCAATTACCGTTACTATGGATATGGGACATAGTATCAATCTATATAACATGTCGAAAAAATGTGATTGTATGTTTGAACCGGAATTGTTTCCGGCACTAAGACTATTAAAATATAACCCTATATGTGTCAACGTGTTTGCTAGTGGAAAGGTTGTCATGTTGGGGTTGAGAAATTTAGAGTATAGAGAATTTGTTGACAATGTTCGAAATGAGATAATTTCATTGGTCGATTTCTAATTGGTTAATTTCTAATTGGTTATTGATTGATTTAAACAAACGGTTTTTTGTTTAGATTTCATTTATTTCACTATGTACAAAATTCCGAGCGCTGCGAATTTAATGAAGGAAATAGATAATTATGGTAATTTTTATTTTTTGTTTACAAATTTAAATACTATATTTTTTCAGAAGAATATGTTGCAGTCATGCTAAAGAAATTAGCATTTTATTATCCAGATATCAATGCCGCAGTATATAACAAGCCTACAGAATTAATCCCTGATTTAGTTTTCAATGTTACGGGGATAAGGATATTGGAAATTTTCCATCAATTTCTGTGGGATGTCAAGATAAACCGATCAATGAAACATATGGATCCTGAATATTTATGTTTCAATAGCTGTTCCTGCTGCAAAGCCAGATATCAACGATATGTTGAATGGGTTTTGGTTAAAACCCTTCGGGATTTTCACCATATGAAGAACTTGGCGAATTAAATGTTTTTAAATAAATGTTATTTAGTTTTCATTATTTAGTTTTATATATTTGATAATAGTAGTAATATTAATAATAGTAATAATAGTAAAAACATTAATAATAATGATAATAGTAAAAACATTAATAATAATGAAATAATAATTCTGTAAATAGAACATGTAATAATTAAAACATTAATAATAAAACATATAACAAAACATGTAACAATGCAACATCGATGCATTTTGAATGCAATTTAAACAAAGACATGCTATAATCTGATTGGTTGATATGCATGAGTCAAAGGTATAAAAACCCTGTAACATTTCAATTTATTCATTATTCACGATGACCAAGAAAATTTCAAGCACCGAAAAACCAAAAGAAATGGTACAACCAGTTCAAATGTTCCACAACTATAAAATGTATTTTTTGAAAGAAGAAATCAATATGAAATTGGTTGCACCAGTCAAGCTAATTCCAACTAAATTTCAATTCTTATCCGGCACGCTTTCAATGATTGATGTCAAAACTATTGATGATGTTTTTAAACGGATAGATTCGAATCTATCATGTAATCAACATGCATGGTTCAACAATAGATATGCAAGATTTTATGATGCTTTTGATGAAATCAGTTTCAAAGAAAATGAAAATTGGTATATAACAATTGCAATCCAGGGATATAAAGTTGATAATAATGATGTATATTCTCCTATTTGGAAAATTATGTCTGCTAGACTTTCACAAATATTTTAATGTTATATTTAATAAATGTATTAGTCAGATTTGTTTTTCTCTTTATTAATTGCAACATAAATGCAAATGACATGCAAATTTAACAAAGAAAATCTATAAACAAACGTATAATATAGTTTTAAAGTGATGAAAATGACTACAGAAAAAGGTTAACATGATTAATTAATTACCAAATTATTTATTATTTAGAATTTTTAATCAACTTTTTGTTGGAAAAGTTAGCAGAAATATCTGGTGTGAAAATTGAGGACATATTATCTATTACAAATGCCTTAAATATCGACTGGTTAGTTGAGAGTCAAGATACAGGATTTGATGATGAGGAAGAAACTCAAGAAATTGATGAGGAAGAAACTCAAGAGGAAATCTATGAACCTATAGATGAACCTATAGAGGAACCTAAAGATGAATCTAAAGATAATATTACGAATGATTGTATTGATCATGTCGTTGAAAATATAATGAAATGTGGAGATGACGACTGTGAATGTGTTAATTAATAAATCTTAGTGTCTGTAAATTTATTTAAACTTTTATTTAAACTTTTATTTAAAAATCAAACAAAATAACTATACAAATTTTTATTTAAAAAATCGACATAAAACATACAAAATAGCAACACCTGTTGCAAGTTTTATATAGTTTTTAAATTTAATTTTCTGGCGATCTATTTCTTTCGCATTTCTGGCGAGTTGATTCAAGACGCCCCAGCCGCCATTGGCTTCAATCCAGGGCTGAAACTTTGACTTGATTATCTAGAAAATAAATATCAATAAAATATAGATTTAAAAAGTATTACTTCTTGAGACCACTGATAATAGTGTTCAGAGTCCCATAGACTTCTTTCGATTATTATTTTCATATAAGCGAACCCTACTAGTATTCGGGTCCACTTCATCTGATCGTCGCATAGACAATTAAAAATCCTATTAAAATAGAATTTTTTCGTTTCCAGGCAATCACAATTGATCATATCTTGATAATCGATATGATTTCCTTCGATTATCTTTTCGGTCCGTTCGACCAGGAAACTTAGGCTTTCCATAATATTATTGTTGACGATTTCCCTTAAAAGATTTTCCATAAATTGAGACATTTTTACAATAATTTAAAATATGATGTTTTATTTATACTAATACCGGATGATTTTGATTGGTTGATAGACTATAAATGTAAAAGAAAGGTTTTGATTTGATACACCATGAAAACTATATTCATATTGCTAATTATTATAACGAATGTGTGCTCACACAATACAACAATAACAGTGGAGTCTTTTAATAAATCAATATGTGTTTGTCCGAATACAGCCAAGTTGATGGATATTTTATATATTCTCGACAAACCAAAATGGTCAAAGCATCCAGGAAAAAGAATATCTCAAAGATTGGAGAATTTAGAAAACAGTTATGAACTATCATTTGAATATATACAAAATATAAAATTTGAATTGATTGATCATATTAAGGTTTTCAATAACTCTATTGTTGAAAATAAAATGAATATGAAAATAATTGATAAGAAGCATGATTATTTGTTAAAAAAGATTGAATTATTATTAAGAGAAATTCAAACAATCAAAGGATCAATAGAATCTCTGAAAATCAATTCTACGTTACCAATTTCAAACAATATTGCTGCGAATAGTACATCAATATTTAGTTTACCTTTGTTAATTTTACATTATTTTATTGTTTAAATAAATGTATGTTTTGTTGATTTGTTGAGCGTGAGCAGTACCCTTGTGAGCATTACCCATAGGGGGACAAAATATTTTGTCGGATAGACTCGGAGTATATAGATTAATAATAATAATAATAATAATAATAATAATAATAATAATAATAATAATAATAATAATAATAATAATAATAATAATAATAATAATAATAATAATATTAATAATAATAATAATAATAATATCTTTAGAAATAATAATTGGAATAACGAGATATATGGCTCATTCGAAAGGTCTTGGATTGAGCTTTAAAATGAGCTATCGATGAATAATTTTCGTTGGCGGGAACCTTTAAAAATTTAAAAATAATAATATGACCTTGAAAATAAATGTCTTTGTTCTACAGATGACCTTGAAAATAAATGTCTTTGTTCTACAAATGACCTTGAAAATAATAATATTTTAAAAATAATAATATGACCTTGAAAAAATAAATGTCTTTGTTCTACAAATGACCTTGAAAATAATAATATTTTGAAAAATAATAATATGACCTTGAAAAAATAAATGTCTTTGTTCTACAAATGACCTTGAAAATAATAATATTTTGAAAAATAATAATATGACCTTGAAAAAATAAATGTCTTTGTTCTACAAATGACCTTGAAAATAAATGTCTTTGTTCTACAAATGACCTTGAAAATAATAATATTTTGAAAAATAATAATATGACCTTGAAAATAATAATATTTTGAAAAATAATAATATGACCTTGAAAATAATAATATTTTGAAAAATAATAATAAAATAGTCAAATGACCTTGAAAAATGGTCTCGGGAAAATGTTAATAACTTTTATACTACTAATGATAAAAATTATTTCTATGGCTCAAAAGATAGATCTCCGTCTGGGCTTCAAAATGATGTATCAATTGTTAATTAATTTTGAAAACTCAAAAAGTTCTGGCGCCCCGAAAAGTAGGACTCCGCTAGCACAGTTAATAATATTTTTGAAAAATAATAATAATTATATGACCTTGAAAAATGGTCTCGGGAAAATGTTAATAACTTTATGAATAGTGATGATGATGATACTTTCAATAGCTCATTCGAAAGGTCTTGCACCAAGCTTCAAAATGATGTATCAATATTTAAATAATTTTGAAAACTCAAAAAGTTCTGGCGCCCCGAAAAGTAGGACTCCGCTGGCACAGTTAATAATATTTTGAAAAATAATAATAAAAATAATAATATTTTTGAAAAATAATAATATGACCTTGAAAATAAATGTCTTTGTTCTACAAATGACCTTGAAAAAAAAAATGTCTTTGTTCTACAAATGACCTTGAAAAAAAAATGTCTTTGTTCTACAAATGACCTTGAAAAAAAAAATGTCTTTGTTCTACAAATGACCTTGAAAATTTTATGAGTCATACGACCTTGAAAATGACCTTGAATGAGTCATACGACCTTGAAAATGACCTTGAATGAGTCATACGACCTTGAGAATGACCTTGAATGAGTCATGGTCTTTGTTTAAATGACCTTGAATGAGTCATATGACCTTGAATGAGTCATGGTCTTTGTTCTACAAATGACCTTGAAAATTTTATGAGTCATCCGATGAGTCATGGTCTTTGTTTCAATGACCTTGATGAGTCATATGTCTTTGTTCTACAAATGACCTTGAAAAAAAAAATGTACTTTTGGACTTAGAAAAATTTTTTACCCCCGGGGGGGGGGGGGTTGTGCTAGCGGAGTCCTGTTCTAGCGGTGCCCAATCCATCTACTTACGTGATGTTTTCTGGAGACTCTATAGTATTGGATTCTGCAGTTTCTCTAATAACTAAAAAATAATATACACAAACACTCTAGTTGTTCCAAATAAATATCATTTTTTAAGTATATTAATTTATAAAATAATTAATGAATTAATTAATTAATGGTTTTTAAATTGCGATTTCGACAATAGAATGAAATGAAGATCAAGCAATATTGTGAACTGGAAAAAAGTAAAGCTGTTCTGATCAACAACCGTCGGGCTTGGCGGCCGTCATCAACTGCAATTAATAAAACGAGACGAATCTGAATATTCTACCATTTATCCGCATTGAATTATGCTTATTTTTATATATTTTAATTAATTATAGTGATATAAATTTTGAAATTTTGTAAGAAAATGAGATAAAATTACTTTCCTTTGATTTATTCTGGGATATTTTTCACGAAATTGTTTTCGGTGAACTCCAACCCGACCATTGATGCTTATATCTTATTTTACTCGGTATGGTGAGATTAATTAATAGAAAATTAAAAGCACGTGTACCCACCTAAACTTTTATGGATTTCATTGTGTAAATATAAGATTATTAGATTGTTTTTTTTTCATACAAAATCAACAGTTTATTACATATTTATTATTAATCTATTAAAAAAGTATTGTGTTGCATATTTCATTACACAAATAATTTAACTGTCGTTGTGTTATTAGACAGTTTCTGTAGGAAAGTAATTATTTCTGATTCTGTGTGTCCTTTATTAAAACAATACCACCCAACACAATAAGATTTATTGTCAAACAGAAATAACAAGTATTCAATTTACAAATAACTAAATCACTATATTATATTACTAAGCCTTTCTTTACGGTTGAATTATGGACAATTGACCATAATGGAAATTGTTTTAAACTAATGCAAATCTCAGTAAGTTTGATCAACCCTTTTTAACAACAGAGTTTGTATAGTAGAACATTAAGCTATATTGGAATAAAAGATTGTACATTACTTTCGTTCCGTAAATACAGAAAGTTATGATTGAATTCGAAATCACAGCCTGATTCCAAACATGGTTTAATCATTTAAATGGGTTAGATATCAAATTGGAATAAAGAAAAAAGAATTACATGCTGATGCAGATTCACTATCAAGAAAAATTGTAATTGAGAAGTCAATGTCAAACTATTCATAAAAACGCCAAAGTAGAAGAACGAAAATATTTGCTATAGAAAATATTAAACTTGAAGCAATAGCAAGTAGTGAAGGTATATATTGTAACATTGATCGTTGGAAACATTTTATTACATCATTGACAAGATGAAAAGACGACAGAAAAGATTTTAAAATAAAACTGGATTTCTAAATTTGGTGCCCCTAAAATCATTCACTAGGTAGTAAAAACATTCGAGTCTCAACTTTTAGAATTATTGAAGACTCATCATATTACAATAACATGTTCAAGTTCAAATCATCACAGCACAAATGGTGTATTTTCGAGGAAATGTAGAACTATAAAGTACGCAATTGCAAATAAGTTAAATGGTATAAAGATTGGGTAGAAATATTACCAGTTATGGAATTTATGTTATATGCGAAGGTACTGCAGACAACGGAAAAATATGCAATCAGGTTATTTATGGACAATTGATGGAAAGAGAAATTGAATGTCAAAAATTGTGATTCAAGCAATCGAAGAGAAAATTAAAAATAAACATCACAAAGAGAGGTGTAGTTACACAAAATTATAATTCTAGGACATTTCATCGCCGGACTGTTTATCGGGCGGAAAATTCATCAAGACGACTGTTTGTGGTGGTTATGATTTTCAGGATTTTTTTGTTTTCATTTAATAATTCAAAATTCATTTTCTTAAAGTTTATTTATAATTCAATTTAAAATTTACAAAAGCAGGTAATCACCAAACAAAACTAATTTATATAAACAAATGAAATCTAATTAATTTACAAAAAATCTAATTAATTGATTCGCCCAAAATCAAAGTAAAAAATATTAATATTGTCGGTTATAATAATCATAAAAAACAACTTTAAAAAAATGTCTAACCACAGAATCAATATATCAAACATTGTAACTCATAATAATAATAATAATAATAATAATAATAATAATAATAATAATAATAATAATAATAATAATAATTTCATCATCCACCACATTATCCTCCGTTCTTTCATTAATAACATTATTATTGAATAAATCCAACAAGGAGATGAACAATTTTATTCTCATGAATAAATCCAAGAAACTGAATGATATCAAGACCTAATGGTCGCATCTCAGCCGATTGGGGATAGAGTTGATAGAACAATAGAACAAATTCCGCAATAGAGCAACATATTATGTCACAAGGCCTTGCATATCCAATTTTAGATTTAAATCGAGCTGCTTCCACTTGTGCACGACATACTTGAGATCGACAATCAGGGATCATACCAATCATAACACCTCCAGTACTTTCAGTAATATTAAACAATCTTGTAGCTGAACTCTTCTCAATCATTTTATCGGGAACTTTTCTTTTTTGCATATCTATCGATTTCATTAAGCCAATTTTTAACATTGTTAAACGAATCTTGATCGGTAACATCAAACACAACAATAATTCCATGAGCTCCTCTGTAATAAGACGAGGTTATAGTTCTAAATCTTTCTTGACCTGCTGTGTCCCATATTTGCAATTTCATAGTTTCACCATTTTCAGTATAAGAATCATCTGCAAGTCTGAGTAATAAACAAGATTTTCCCACACCAGAATCTCCAATTAATAGAAACTTGACTAAATAGCCACACTCTGGATTCATTTAATTCTTGCCAACGTCCGGTTTCGAAACAGATAAACCAAAAAATTACACAAAGAATTCACCCTTCCAGAATTCTAAACTTTGGCCGTTTAAACAAAAACCAAATAATAATCTATAAAAATTACATATAATTTCTACCAAAATTCAATCAAAAAACTTACAATCAATAAATTACAGTATAAATCTACTTCTCGCGTCTGTGTGCGCACACCAACAATATTCGAACAAAACCAGACCGCGCACACAGACGCGAACCAAAAGAAGCATCCAACAAACTGCCAGTCAGAGGTGAGTGACATTCCCCCTCTGACTGGTCGAAACAATTATCATTTATTATCTGTAAGAGTTTAACTAATCGATGTTATTTTCAGAGAGGTTTGATGTCAGTTATCGCTTGATAGTTTATCTCTTGAGACAGGCGACGATATGAAAGATTGGTTAATTTGATCCAATGCTGTTGATTTGATTCAGTGAGAGCCAGCGAGTGACAATCGACGGGGGGAATTTGACGGATGCTTGTTTACCGATTTGTTGGACACATTTTCAAAGTCATTCAAGATGATTGGATCAAAACGGCGAAATATGCCTAGCCAAGATTACCCACAGTAAGGTATGGGAAAATATTTCTGGCTCAGTACTCTGTTGGCTTTGGAACATATAATTCTGAACAATTTCCAATTTCGGTGAATGGGAAGCAACATTCCATTTTTTTGTATATAATACTTATATATATTTTGCTAAGGCCGTGTAACGGCTCACTACATCAGCCCCACGGGAAGTCGTGGAGCGCACAGGGACCTAAAAGTAGATGTTGAAGTAGAGTTTGAAGTTGAGGTGGAAGCAAAATTGTAAATCAAAGTATAGTGACAGTTTGTCAAAGATAGAGAATATTTAGATGAAAAACCGATAATCAATGATTTTGCTAAAATGAAATATCGCTAAGTGAATTTCATCATCAGATGTGTCAAATTTTCATTAGAATAGACTCAGGCAAGTCTTGGAGGTTTGGAAGTATCTTCGCCAATTTGGCGCTCCCAAATTTTGTCGCTGTTTCACGTTTTCACGGGTCGCTGCCTGTCGGGTTTCGAAACAATTGAACGAAGATTTGGTGAAGTTGTTGTTGATAAATGTGTAACATCTGAAGCTAAATTTTCGTCGCGTCGGTAGTTTGTGATCAAAGTACGCGCGATTTCGTTTGAGTTCATAACAGGTTCTACTGAAAGGATTTCGTTTGACGTCGTTGAAATGGGTTCGACTGGAACTTTCTCTAAATCAGAGTGAAGTTTGTCTTCATCCACGTCATCGGAAATAATGAAAGCCGGTTTAAGTCGGCACAATTTTATATTTTGGGTAAAACCATTAATGACGATGTGAGCATTGTTATCCCTAATGTCGATCAATTTGTAAGGACCCGAATATCTCGGTTTAAAACCTGAATCCGTAATATTACGAAAGTAAACGTGTGTGGCGTCCTTGAAAGACTTTGGAACATATGAGGAAGCATACAAAAGCTGTGGTTGCTATCGAGCGAAAGAAAATGATCTCTGGCCATATCCAATTCCTCAAAGGTAGGAGCGTCATTGAAATCAACTAATTCGCTAGGCAATAATGTTGAAGAACTGAAAAGTAACTGTGCCGGCGAAGTTCCGGTAGTTCTGGAAAGTGTGTTACGCCAACCAAGAAGAACAAAAGGTAAAGCTTTAGTCCAATTAGGTCGCGATGATAGTATTTCAAGAGAGGTCTTCAAAGTTCGGTGGAATCTTTCGATCATGCCGTTTGTTTGAGGATGGTAAGCAGTTGAACGAAGGTGTTGTATACCAAGTTTTTCGGTTAGATGTTGGAATAACTGGGATTCAAACTGAGTTCCCCTGTCTGTGATTATTGATTTCGGAACACCGTATCTTGAAATCCAATGTTGCAAAATGGAATTTTCTACTATTTTAGCAAAAATACTTTTTAAAAGAATAACCTCAAACCAACGCGTCTACCGGTCAATCATGGTTAACAAGTAAGAAAAACCGCGATCAAACGGCAAAGGACCGACCAGGTTGATGTGAAGAATTTCGAACCTATTTCCGATCGGATAGTGAATCATCTGTGGCTTAGTATGTCTAGTGATCTTGTGTTGTTGACAACCGATGCACTGACTCACCCACAATTTTATGTCGTGCCTCATTGCTGCCCAAACCACATGTGAGTGTAATATATTGAAGGTAGCCGACGAGCCTGGATGATGTATTGGAGTGGAAAACTAATTTGCGTAAGGAATCGTGCAAAATCGGTCTTAAAACACAGGATTTACTTTTAAGTATACATGTAAAATAATAAATAAATAATGGAGGTTTTTCTTTGCAATTTCTATTAATTTATCTATTTACTTTATTTTAACATAGTAATACGTATAGTAAGATGTATTCAAAGAAAATTAATATATCATGATGAACTGTTCTCTTGATGAACCATCCTGTGATGAACAGTCCGGCGATGAAACGCCCGGATACCAAAATTATAGGAATTTTAAAATTATTATTTAAATAAGTATTATTTAAATAAGAGAATACTAGAAAATGGATGAACATTACTGATAAATTGCTAAAAACCCGAATGACAGAAGTTATGTGCTAAGAAATAAACAAAGCAATGAGGTTATTCGAAATTTAGAATGAATTAAAATAGTTTAATCGAGGATGTAAGATATAATAATAATTTATAATAAACTAATTATATAACCAGGTCACTATGACATCGATGTTTAATGGTTGATGCGAGATTTTTGAATACAAATAAAATATTTGAAAAAAGCTTATTAACTCTTATTAAGTAGAACTTCTTTGTAAAGTCGTACTTATATATTACATCGTGATTTTTAATAGAAAATTATTTTCTTTCTGAAAACTGAGGCTTAGAGAATTACCATATTTTCCGCATATATAAGTCGCACTTGCGTAAATTATCTATTTTTCAAAAAAATTATCATAAGTCGCAATAAGAGGTTTGAAGAACAAAAATTGTTAACCTATTTCTCTGGTTAAAAAAATATCATATAAGTCACTACTTTGTATTAGCAGGGCCGTAACAAGACATTAATACGCCCTGTACGGTTCATATCCCTGACGCCCCAACTCAAAACAGCCTACTATAATAATTATAATGTACATATTGATATTCATCAGATTTGAAAAGAGTGAAACGTGATTTATCACTCTGTTGGGTTTTATTAATTCAAGTCGCTAACCTCTGACTCCACGTGTCCCTTTAATCGTAAATTACAAAACAATAAACTACTCAACGTGTATTTGAATCACAAAAATCTCTTAAAATCCAAAGATACAATCAACGACAGAGTTTTACCAGTTTAATCGGTTCTCCGCTCGGCGCTGATGCTTTGTCAAAATCTTTATCAATATTCACCTTTTGTGCACTAACTTCCTTTTAATCGAACTTTTACTATTTGATCTGATTCGCTTCCAATTCAATTTTCTTTTCACGTCTTGAATATCTCCTAACTCTATCCGTTCGTTTCCTGAACTCGGTTTCTTCGCGTCCCTAGCTGAGGCAGAATGCCCGTTTGCTCTGATTTTCCAATTCCTTATATACTCTTCGAAATCGGGATGACAAATGGTTATTGCCGAACCAATCTCTCTCCTGACATTCGACTCCACATATTTGCTTGGGTTGTCACCCAGAATGGTCCGACGAAAAAAGATAATTAATGCACACACTATATTTTTCTTGGTTTTTTCACATTAATCCTTGTGACAAGATAATGGGCCTAAATTTTCCTTCTGTTTAATTTTCTCTTTGTTTACCCAACTCGGGATCTCTTTCTACTAGCTAATTAATTAATTAGTTAATTAATTTCATTTTCTTGTTTTTCATCTTTCACGCACCTTTTCGCACTCTTCCTAGCACTTTCCGAAAATTCCGCTATCACCATGTTATTTCTCGCTATCTGTTCCCCCCATGACCAATTTTCCATACTTTAATTTGAATTTATGAATCTTTGTTCGAATTTCCTTAATTCACCTATTTTGTACTTTTCTCATACACTGATGCACTCGAATCTTTTTACCCATTTTATTTCTTCGCATTGTCCCGTCTCTCCTTGACCAGCCTTGCACCTCTCTCATTACAAATATAGTTTAATTCTATTTTTAATTATTTTAAAACCTGAACATCTCCAAATGACTGAGCGCCATTGTTCTGCTATCCAACTCCTTCTCTTTTTCTGTAATCAAAGGCTTCCTTGCGCAGTCTCTGCCATAGAAACCATGGAAATGTAATGCTCGACGAATGGTGGGAATGCTGGCATGCACAGGGTCAGTGTTAAATGTGGAGACTAACTTGGACAGGGGAAACTAACGATGAGCCACCACAAGTCGTTTCAGCTGCCGTTCTGTATGGATGCTCAGAAGTTTAGGACGACCTGAACGTTGCATGTTGATATGTATCTGCTCCTCGCGGTACTTTCTCAGGAAGTAGTTAATAATTTCTTTGGGATGGCCAGTCAATGCAGCAGTTTCACTATGGCTTTTTCCACAAAGGTAAGATCCGTAAATAATGCCTTTCTGAAAGTCTGTAAGCTCTCTCCGAGTAGCCATATTCTAAGAAAACGACAATCCTTCATTAACATGACTCACTGTTATCACTTTTATGTCTCTGGTATGAGTAGTCATATTTTCTGTGTGTCTGTGTATGTGAGTGCGTGCGTGTGTACATGTGCGCATGCAGCATGTTGAAGGTGTTGGTGACCTTTGTTCCAATTGCTGTTCGTATTTGCACTGCAGACGTTCTTTATAAACTGCATTATCTAAATAACTGCCTGACTGGAGACTTTAGGTAGGCCGGAGTATAATCAATAATAATTTTAAAATAAATTAACCAACTGATGTATTTAAAGTTATTTTTCATTTGAAAATATTTTCAAAATGTTTAAATGATCGTTTTCAAAAAAGTTTTAATATTCTTTAAAAAGTTGGCGCAAAGGATGAATTGAAACCGGTTCAGAAATTTTGGAATTTGCGGCAGATATGCTTTTTGTTTTGTTATCAGAAGACAAAGAGATTGATTTGACGGTTTTGTCCCTATGTCCTTCGACTTTAGTTAATTTTGTTTGTTGAAGAATTTTGAAAAATAGTGTGCTTTTATTAAATTCCGGATAGTAGTGATAATTGTCCAAATTTCTAGTTCCTGGAATGTAGTTTTGGCATCCGAACTTTGAACTGTCATCCATATTAATTGGCAATATGTCACAAAAAGCTTCTTTGCATATCCTAAAGCATGTAAGGTAATTTTAATAAATTATTCTTTTATTAATTTTATTCAATTTACAACCGATTATTTTTTAACTGGGTAAAATTCTTACCCGAAAAATCAGTTATCCAAAATGCATTAAATTGAAATTTAAATATCATATGATATTAGAAGAACTTCTTTCGATTTTCACTTCTGATTTCTTTTAAATTGACATTGTATTTATTAAAAGATTGACTATAAATCAGTAAATATTCAGTAGTGTTGGATAGACGTCTGTATCTCAGAAAAGAGCATTGGCAACTATAGCGAGAGGTCATATAGAAAGTCAAGATATATTTGATAGTTTTTCATTGATGTTATATGGGAGTCGGTGGTGGAGGGTTTCAAATTGACCATACGTGTAATGACACTTAGTGTTGATACGAAAATATATAAATAACTCACAATGGGCTTTTGAATATGTCAGAAGATATTATCATAGTAGAAAATAAAAATACTTATTACAATCTAATTACAACATTCAAAAGGAATCAATGTTTCAATATGTTCTTCTCTAAACAAGGTTTATGCAAAATTTCCTGAAAATTATTACTTTTGAACTAGAATGTAGTAGCGCTAATAAATGTTAAAGTTAAAATTAGAGATAAAAATATATACAAAAAATCGTTAAAACAATTGTGGACCTGGTGGGTAACCTTTTTTAACGGACCGCAAAGGGTTAACCTTTTATAATCATATGCTCTAACTTTTGGTACAATTTTGACAATATTGTTAGATAATATGAGTTTTTATTTATTAAATGTGGCTTAAACTTTTATGCCTTCTCATTTTATTTTCATTTTTTAACAATATCAAGGACTGCATCGAAATCATTTCTTGTCCTCATCCAACACATAAACTTTGATTTATCACCTCGAGATTGACTTAACAGGAAATCTGTCGACACCCATATACTGATGGGAACCTAGGTAAATGGCAAGCAGTTTATCTTTGGTCATTGTACCAGCGATCTTAATATCCAGTTCCACACTACAAATACTATTCGACAACAAACGAATGAAAACACGAAATCTGAAATTATTTACAACGAGTTTGTAAAAGCCGATCAGAGGACCAACTCAAGTGTGATATCGTGTTGGATTTGAAGTGAGCAGACAATTGGTAAAGATGGCAAGTGAAATTTTGTATAATTTTATTCATTAACCTAAAAACTATCAAGATATGACTCACAAAAATTGACGGTAACACTTGACTAGTGAGGGATTACTTATTGGTCTGCATAACTCTACACTTCAGTTGATCTTGACTCACAGAGTTTATTAGTAATAAACATGCTAGCAACCCAGCAAATAACTTGTACCTCAAAGAATCAATAGTACGACGTAGGCAGCGCAACAAAATTACATTCATAAACTGCAGACGAGTTGAATCAAGGTGAGTAATTCCTAACATATGTTTCACATTAGCTCGACATGTCGTAGATTGATAGACATTTCGGAGTAAATTCTTTCACTGCCTTTGTTGTTAACATACGATTCGTGATTCTCGACACATTCTGTAAGTCGTAGAATCTCTCCAGGTGTGAGTAGTTTTAGTCATTTCTATTACTGCCAATGTCCACACTCTACCTGACTACATCATCATAAAGGATGACCACACAACTTCAAACCCACAGAATTGGTACTACAAGAGACCAGGATCATGCAATTTGGGCTGTGAGTACTAATCAATTTTTGTCACCGACATTTGTCTGGATGAGTTAACCACACATTTTAAGTATGATCTAAAAATTCGAAAAAACTGACATCCTCAAACTCCTAATCAACATCAATGCATCCAAAAATCGTTTAATGATGGAATAGGTGAAATTGGTTTAGCTGTTTAAGCATTTAAAGCTTTAATCCACACACATCCTTATCTCGTCATTTTTTTTCTTAACTACTTCTATGGGAAAATTCTATGAGGAGTGGCTCACTCTAATTACACCAGCTTCTAGCAACTCAACAATCATATGATTAACGTCTTCCACTAAATCTTTAGGTATTTTCCCAGCCTTGAATTTTATTGGCTTGGCTGATCCTGTATAAATCTTGTGATCTACTACGTCAGATACTCCGATATTTGCTAGTATTTATGAAATTAATTTTTCATGTTCGTTTTTCTCATTGTCTGTCAGTAGTCGCATTGCTTTACACTTCTTTTCATCTTTCACATCTCAGATTGTTTCAACATATCCCAGTGTTGTGCCTGCATTTGTCATCTTTGATCCACCATTTATCATATATATCTAAACCAATAAATACTCAAGCAATCCCTTACTAATAGTCTTCTATCGGTCATTTTTTGTTTTTCTCGACTAAAAATACTACCCCAATTCTTTAGTCAATTCTTTTACTACTTTTGTGTACTATCATGCCTTTAACAAAATATTCACCAATATCATTTACTTCTACATTTCCTGCTAAAATTACTATCCAAATAATTTATTTTTTGAACCTTACTTTCACGCACTACCCTCAGTTCGGTCCATTAACACGGTAGGTATTAGTTTAAAGACGATGGTACTTCTCTCTTTGAAATAAATGGTACTTTGATTTCTTGAATCTCGATACAATAATCTGGTGCATTTGAGTTTATTCCGAATTTTTTCATACTTCTAATTCTAATACACAAATGAGGAAACATGTTCGGTATGATATCGAATACATAACTAGTTAAAATCGGTTAGATCGCAACATTTAGTTGTACTTTCCCGACACATTGTGTTTCACTTCCATCTACACATCTGATTGCGGTGCTGCTTTAATATATTCTAAAAAGCCGTGTTATGCTTTTGTAGTTCTACGCGAAATTCTTCATTTATAACATTCGTTAACTCTTTTAAGGTGTTATTTGATTGTTTCTCCAGTGTTTCCGGTTTTTTGAAGAATATTGAGTTTCGAAAACTGTTCTTAAACAATAACTCTTGTATCGTTGCTCGTGGTGCCATTTGGTATTTGATAATAAAATACAAAATAAATAATTATGGTTGTTTCGACCAGTCAGAGAGGGATTGCCTCTGACTGGCAGTTTGTTGGTTGATTGTTCTCGCGTCTGTGTGCAGAATTATGGTAAATGGATGTGCGCACACAGACGTGAGCAATGGGTATGGTTATGATTATTTTTTAATTAGATTTCTGAATTTCAATTGATTTAGATTTGTTTTGCTGTATAAAAGGTTTTTTTCGAATTGTTTCTGGAAGGGTGAATTCTTTGTATAATTATAATTGTTTATCTGTTATTCGAAACCGGAGCGTTGACAATTTTTAAATGAATCCAGAGTATGACTATTTATTCACCCTTCTATTAATTGGAGATTCTGGTGTTGGAAAATCTTGTTTATTACTCAGACCCGCAGATGATTCTTATACTGAAAGTTGCATAAGCACAATTGGAGTTGACTTTAAAATCAGAACTATTGAATTAGATGATGAAACTATAAAATTGCAAATATGGGATACAGCAGGTCAAGAAAGATTTAGAACTATAACCTCGTCTTATTACAGAGGAGCTCATGGAATTATTGTTGTGTATGATGTTACCGATCAAGATTCGTTTAACAATGTTAAAAATTGACTTAATGAAATCGATAGATATGCAAAAAGAAAAGTTCCAGATAAAATGATTGAGAAGAGTAACTAAGTCAACATTCAATATTCAAACAACCAATTTGACAATATCAAATCGATATATTACATTGTTTTTAAATTTAAAGTCAAATAATAATTTTAAATCTCATAACATATTAAATTCAATATGTTACAAGTATATTCCAAATGTTGGGTAGTTGGTCGGGTCTACAAGAAATTGCCAAATAATAGGGGATGATAGTTCTCAACGCAAAGTCACCATACTACGTTCACGGCGGACCTCTAACCAACGCCCACAAGTAGTCAAAGGTTGCAATGACAAACACAGATGATAAGAGAAAGTGAATCGAGAATAATAGTAAGGTGACCAACTATACTCATTTACTGAGTTTTGTACTCTTTTTTCGCAAACCGTACTCTTTTCAATTCCTGTACTCTGAAAGTACTCATTTGTTTAATTTTATACTCATTTGTATTTCTAAAACATTTTTTTAGATTATTTTATTTCAATTTTATTAATTAAATATTTAAAATTATTTTGACAGTGATTTGATTTATTATAGTTTAATTTTCATTTTACTTAAATAATATCAGATTATAATATTTATTTAAAATCAAAATAAAAAATATATTACTAATTATTTTATAATATAATTTTTAGATTATTAATTCAATTATGAGCGATAACAAAAGAAGGAAAAATCGTTTAAACGAAAATTTAAAAAAAGAGTTTCCGTTCATTGTATTTAAAAATGTAAATGATGACTCCTTGGTTAAATGTACAATCTGCAATAGGGAATTTTCAATTGCAATTCATGGACGTAGTGCAATAACGGCACACATTGAAACTAAAGTACATAAAACGTCTCATGACACAGCAGCGTCAACATCCAAACTGACAACATTTTTTAAGGGAATACTTTTGGAACTAATGAAAAAAATCTGGCAGTTATGGAGGGTACTTTCGCTTTTCACACAATAATCCATAATCAAAGTTTTCGCAGCATGTACTGTACTACTAAATTATTAAAAAGGTTTTGTGACGAAATTTTTTTGTGCGCGAACAAAATGTGAGTCTATCGTAACCAGCGTATTTAATGAATACTGCAAGAAAATGATATCAGAAAATCTGGATTCTGTATCATATATATATCTATTCTGTCAGACGCATCGAATCACACTGAGATAAAACTTTATCCAATTTTAGTAAGGTATTTCGATATTAAGAACGGTATTCAAATTAAGATTTTAAATTTGGAATCAATCGAAGGGGAAACATCAGACATTTTGTCTAATCACTTATTTCGAGTAATAACAGATAACAATTTGAATAAGAAAATTTTGGCACTCTCGGCTGATAACACAAATACTAATTTTGGAGGACGCACCCGTAAAGGTGTCAATAATGTGTACACAAAATTACAAGATCTTCTTAAACGAAATATTTTGGGAATTGATTGTAATGCTCACATTATATCAAATGCCATCAATACAGCATCAAGTTCAATGTCAATAGATGTGGAAGTAATTATTACAAATATATATTTATATTTCAATCGGTTTACAGTACGGGTAGCAAGTTTGAAAGAATTTTGTGAAGAGGCTGGTGTTCAATACAAAAAACTACTTGGTTATTCCAAAGTTTTTTCTTCTTTTTTTTCACCTATGAAATACTTGCAAAGTGTAGTCTTTTTGAACAAAAAATAATTGGTCATCTTAATAATAGAAGTCCTTCGTTTGATTTATTGCAATAAGAAAATGGAAACCATCTACAAAGAAGATAATTTGTGATGTTATATTTATGTTTAAAATCATATTTTATTTAATAAATATTATTATAATCATTTTATAATATATTAGTTAGCAATATATTTATATTAGGCACTGTTACCAAAATAATAGGCAATTTCGGAGAATGTATGATTTATTAAACCAAATTTAATACAGTCAAAAATAATAAATTTATTTAGTGTAGAAATAATTATTAAATATTACGCATATTAAAGTCCTGGTGAACTTTAGTTAAATACATGTCAAAATTGATAGATCGGTAAATGTTTTATCTAAGGAAAAGAAGAGAATGGTTAAATGGGATATATATTACTACTATGGATGAATGACGAAAGATGAGACAAATACGAAAATAATAATAAATCTATTATGGTTCCCTATAAAAAATTATTTTGAAAATATAAATCAATTTAATGAAAACAAAACCACCGAGCTTGACAGACATCGGGCAGCCTGCCAAGCTTATTAGATGTTTGATTTCTTGAATTAATTACATCCATAATATTTTAAAAACAACACAAAATCTCTCTTATTTAAACAATCACTGTTTTTAGCTTAGATGATATTTTCGCAAGCATGAGTTAATAATTGAATAAGGAATATTCGTACACAAGCATTCAATAAATATTTTATATTTTAATTTTCAATTATTCTTAAATATATTTAATTTATTATTTTAATTTATAATTTTATTATTTACTTTTATTATATTATTTAACTTTATTTAAAACTGGAAATTAAATACTAATTCTATTTAATTAGTAATTAATTAAAAAAATAATTGAATTTGAAAGAATTTTTCCTGCTCTTAATTTAGAATAAATTGGCGAATAGAAAGCCCTATAAAATGAATTAAATACTTAGCCAAATTACCACAATGGTTGAAGACAAAGAGTAAAGCAATAATTGAAATTAGAGTTACCGTGTTACAAAGAGAGAAAATTACGAAGAAATAGAAATTTCTAGTAAATTTAAATTAGATTCGTTTTATGCATGAGGCGGTTTCCTTTAGGGTAATATGATCCAGAACACGAGATTTATAGCTCTATCCTGCCAAATTATATTTACAACTCAACAAATTAAAATTGAATAAACATTTCAAATTATCACTTACCGAGTCGGTTCAATAGAGCACTGAAATAAAAATTGGTTAATACAAAAAAAAGTAAAAATAAACTTTAAGAAAACTAAATTTGTAAAATTAAATATTTTAATTTCATTTTTATAATTAGATAACAATTGATAAAAATATTAAAAATGAAACATGTAAATTATTGTCAAGCTTTTCAAATGTTAAGTTTAAATAAATGGAAAGGGTTGCGCCAAAAATTTATAGTTCATACAGTAGTTTTCTGGTTTTGTGGGGTTCACACAGAATCCACTTGAAAGTAAACGATTTATGTTACTATTAAACTGTATTATCCAGTTGTTTTATCATGTGAGTGTTCGCAAAGCCTTAAAGTTCACTTTAAATAATAAAAAGTCATTTCTAAAATGGCTAAAATAGTTAAACTTATAAATTAACTATTTCATCACAAATGGTGACGCATCTATAATTGGTTGTACACACTAACCCATATTATAGATGCGTTTGTTCACTGCAAACGGGTGTATAGAACTAAAAACATATTCACTGCATATATATCACCGTCAGATGTACCTCCAGTTTTTAAAATCAGCATGCTATCATAAAATAAGAAGGAAGTATACTTCTACACACAGTTAGACTGTAAATATTCCATAATTAAAATTTTCAATATGATTTAAAATTTTGGTAACACACAAGGATGAACTGGCACACCGGGTTATTTCCCGATGGTCCGTTGTATTTAAAGGTAGTGGGCCTGTGAAAAATCGTTAAAAATTAACTAGAAAAATTATCATTTTTCGCTTCTTGTAATCGACGTTTTACAGATATTTAGCATATTATTTAAAAAATAAACAATCAGTGAGGAATTTCGTCAGTTAAATATCGGCTTATTTGCATAATTATAATTTTTATTTAATTTGTAAATTAATATTTCCACTATTATCAATATTTTGTATTAAAGTTTATATTCCATTATAAAATAGTAAAAGCAAAATAAATTCTTTTCTCTGCCCATGAACTTTGAAGGAACAATGAACTCAAAATTCAAAAGAAAAGTTGGAGCAGAAAAATTAAGAATTAAAAAAAATTATTAACTGAGCAAGCTGTTAAATTCCAAAACTTAAAAACCTATTTCCAAAAACCTTCCACTAGTGCTAAAGTTCTTCATGGTGAGTTAAGTTACGTATGAATCTGAAGATGAAGTCAGATCTCATGAGCACATAGAACTACTTCAAATTCAAAATAATGATGAAGATATGGAAAATGTTGATGTTTATATTATTGAAAAAGAAGCTGTAAATTGTGAACTTGAAATAGTAACCAATCACAGTGAAACATAAACTGTTAATAATATAAAAATTGAAGAAGATAAAACTAAAATTAGTCTTAATTTATTTTCAAAACCGTTAAATATATTCGTCAAAGAGTTTTTATTTCATCATCCAGTTCAACCTAAAACGAAGTTTTTCGATAGATCAAAAGTTTATTATAGAGCGGATGGTACGATACGTAAATAGCTTTCTTTTTCACATGAAAACAAATCCCTATTCTGTTCATTATGCTTGTGTTTTCCATTGCCTGGCATTAGTACCTTCGAAAGTACACGAATGAATGATTGGAAACATGTACATCAGAGAATATCTGAACATCAAAATAGTAAAAGGCATATTAGTTCTGCTGTTTCATATTTTATACTTACTGGCTCTTCAAATTTGGATGTATTACTGTTTAAAAAACATGGGATCATAAGAAAACAGAAAATAAAAATAACACTGAAGTTAGCAAATTTGTAATTAACGTCGTTAAAATGATTGGGAAATAGGAAGACATGAAAACATCTTGTCACTTGAAAATATAAATTTGGATCATGGTAACTGTTAGAAGCTATAACATTCAATTCTTCTGTAATCAAATAAATTACTTCATTATTTAAAAAAATTATTATCATTATTAAAAAAATTATTTCATTAAATCTGCTTATATAAACAAATATTCTTTGGACATTTTCTTTTTTTAGAAAATTTTAATTTTAACTCCTCACATCCTCTTTTTTAAAATGTTTGATCTTCTCAACATTTCTAACTACCGTCTTCCCATTTTGATCTTTAAGTAAATAAAATAGAATTAAAATAATTGCATTGCTCCGTTCATGTATTTTCTTTATCACTTTGTACGGCCCTTCCCATCTTGCTTCATCTTTATTTCTAATTTCTTGTTTGATCAACACCATATCTCCCATTTCGAAGTTTCTCACTGTTTTGCTTCCGTTTGCCATTAGTGTTTTATCCTCTATTCTCTTTTCCATATCCTCTCTATTTATTCCTTTATTCGTGTACCATTTCATTATGTCGATTTTCCTTCCAAATATAATTTCTGTTGGACTTATTCCCGTTGTTTTTTGAACTGTTGCATTTAAAGTATACTCTATTTCTGGTACTAAATCAGCCCATTTTTTTCTTCCTCCTTCATTCAATGACGCATTAATATACTCTCTGATTGTTCTGAACTGTCTTTCAATAATACCATTCGTGTTGTGGTGATATGGGCTTGAGAAGATTAATTCAATACCAGCTGCCTTTGCCAGTTCTTTAATACTTCTTGCTTCAAAGTTCTTCCCACAATCTACATGAAGTTCTTTTGGAGCTCCAAACTTTAATATCTATCTATTTAATAAAGTCTCACTAATTGTTTTTCGTCTTGCTTGTTTATGCCGTTAATGAGATGTGTTTACTATAGTGGTCAATGATTCCGCAAATATATTTCTTTTGTTTGAGTTTCCTCCTTTGTCTTGGTTGTTATAGTTTTCATTTTCTAACATCTTTCACAGTTCTCAATTACCCTTTTTACTTCCGTTGCTAGATTTTTCGAGATTATTCTGGATGTTTCGTTACTTTCTGTGTATTTGCATGGCACAGCAATACGTGTACTTTTTTTTATCATCTTTTGTCTATTATCTTATGGTATCCATATTTTACCTTGCTTAGTTAGTACCGTGTTGTTTTCCATTATGAATTTACAATCTTTATTTTCTAACTTACTCTTTATTTCTTTGACCTCCACATTTTGTCATTTTGCTACTTGTTATATCCGCCTTCTGCTGTTACTGTTAATATTCTGGTTTTAATTTTGCCGATTTTTGAATCTTCGTGTTCCATAATACATAATATCCGTGTTTGTATGGCTTGCCCCTTTCCTGTATTCCATTTTAATATCCAAACTGCTTAAATAGTTGATCCATGTCTGGAATTAAGCAATTATTGGTTTCTTCCTTGTTACTATAAACGTAATAGCTTTATGGTCCGTTCTCAGTGAGAATCTTTTACCTTATAAGTAATGGTTGAAATGTTTACAAAAATAGTATATTGCCAATAATTCTTTCCTCGTAATGTAGTATCCTTTTTCGTTGCTGCTCATCGCCTGTGAACCATATGCAATGACATGTTCATGTCCTTTTTCATCCTTTTACGAAAGAACTGCTCCAATAGTATCGAAGGTTGCGTCTGTGTCTAATATAAATTCCTTTCTGAAGTCTGGAAATACCGATACTGCGCATATGCTTTCTAGTACTCTTGCTTTCTTTGTATAGTCTTTTATGACCCGTCGATAATAGTTACAGATACCCAAGAAGCTCCTCGAATTTTTACACATTTCGGTTTTTAAATGATTGTATTGTATTCTATCTTAGTATGATCAGTTTGTATGCCGTCTTTATATATAATGTGTCCCAAAAACTTCACTTCTTTCCTAAATATTTGACATTTTCCCGGGTTCAATCTTAGTCTTGCTGTTGAGATCTTCCCTAGAACTCTTCCAAATACGTTATAGTATTCTTCATCTGTCTTTGTGAATATTAGTATGTCGTCTAAATATACCATCACTCCATCTTTCCACAAATCTTTCAATACTTTTGTCATTAATTCTTAAAATTTTCCTGGTGCCGCTGCAATACCGAACGGCATACGGCTAAAACAGAACTGTCCTTCTTTTGTTGAGAATGCTGTTTTCTTTTGAGATTCCTTATCTAACTTCACTTGGTAATAAGCATTTCCCAAGTCGATCGAGCTAAAATATTTGGATCCGCGTAAGATGTCTAAAATTTTATCTACATTTGGCATTGGAAATGCTTGTCTTTCTGTTATCTCTTTTAATTGTCTGAAGTCTAGACAAAGCCTGATGTTTTTTTTCTCTTTCTTCCATACACAAACTAAATGTGTGTTCCACGGTGAAATGCACTTCCTAATTATTCCGTTGTTTTCTAGAATTTTTTATTGCTTCCTCAATCTTGTCTTCCAAATTTATTGGTTGACGTCTCTGTTTAATCATTATTGGCTCTCCTTTCGTGATGATCTTATGTTTAATGAGATTGGTACACCCAATATCCCATTTATCTGCCATGAAAACATTCTTGTTCGCCTGAAATATTTCTAACAGTCTCTTATTTCCGGTAACCTTTAAAACGTCGATGGCATGACGTAATCTTTCTTCATTTGAAATAATCCGTCCAAACCTAGCTTCTATTTCGCAAATAAAATCACTACGTTTTCCATTTTCTTCTCGTATACATTTCAACTCTATACCAAATAACCTTTGTAGTTCTACTCCTCCGATAATTTCTGGTAAGATATTCCATACTATAATGAATGTTAAATTTCTCTCACTATCGCCCATTTTAACATTGATGTTTATTTTACCCATAGTTTCTAATCTACTGTTGTTTGCACATCTTAGCGATTCACGTGTTTCTATTATCTCGATATTTTCTAATCGATCAATTACTGATTTAGCCATCACATTAATTCGCGCTCCTGTATCCAATAAACAATCTACTTTCCGCCCTTGGATATCCAGTGTTTTACTCGGTCTACCTTGCATTATATTATATGTTATTACTGTTCTTTTTTGCTCTTCTACTGTCAAAATATTCTTCTCTCTAGTATCTTCTACAATTTCATTAATACACACGTCTCTATTTTTCTCGAGAAATTTCTAAAATTTTCTCTATAATCCTTCCATCATGTTTTAGTAATTCATCTACTTTACAATCCTCTTTTAATTTTTTCTGAATTTCCTTGTCATTCTACACTACCAATTATTATATATTATTTATATCACGTCCAAAAACACTACAGTCTTTATCAATCATACAATCATCATACATACTTAAAATACACATACCGTTATCATTCATTCTTTGATTGAAATCAAAACTACGTAGTAGCTTGCTCCGATTAATGTCCCGTTTGACGGAGCGTGCTTGTTTGGGTCATCCTCCCTGTTATACTCGTCTGGCTGACTTGAATGTTTTGTATTTATCATCTCATCATCAGACTCGATAGCGGCAATACCTCTTCTGTTATATTGTTGGTTTCCCCATTGTCTTTGATGTACGTTGATACATATCTTTTCTTTGTTGGTAAGTATTTCTTTGAATTCTTCCTCCTGAAATCTTCCTTTGGTCTCGATCTCTTCTTTGATTTCGTCTTTCCATATTTGTGTAGCACTCTCTTTCTTTGTGTCCTCGTGCATTGCATCTATGACATTTGGATTGTTGGGCATTCTCTTCTTATGTGACTTTCAACACCACATGCATAACATTGAAATCTCCTTTTTATATTACATTCTCTGCTACTGTGTCCCGGTTTTTGACACTTCCATCATCCTATCACGTCTCTGGTTTCCATTCATTGATTTTTCTCTTCGTGGCTCCAACTTGTACAACATATCTATAAGTTCTTTCACCAATTGTAGGTCGTATTGATCTCACAGTGTTTACCTTGTTAACTTTTTCTATCTTCTTTATAGTTTCTTTTAATCTGTTCCGCCGTTTTGAAATCTTTCATTTCGATTTTTTTTCTGATTTCTTTATCTTTTATGCAATGTGTCAGTAAATATTTCTGAATTTCCTCCTCATTCCAAGTGTGCGAGGCCAATTTTTTCGTCATTTTTAATATTTTCTCTATAAATATTTCCGCTGATTTGTTACCTTGCTCGTAGTTCATGGCCTCTCTTAAGTTATCAATCAATGACGTTGGTCGATGAAAAGCTGTTTTTAATTTCTGTTCCACGGTTTTATATAGTATCGATATAGTATCGAAGAAATGGAGAAACAGAGACTATTAACCATATTAATCCAAGAAGAATCAGATAGAGATCCGCGCCTTGAAATTGAAGATACGCCTGTTTGAGACGGAAAACACAAACTTCAAATGACGAGCAGCTTATCACAGGAGTGTTTTCTGGTTCACATCTAGAGATCTTTCCATCAGAACACCAGTCCCTCGAGAGGTTGTGCCGTTTGCAACGCAACAACGGATAGACAAACGTGAGAGGATACTCGACGAGCAAGAATGGCGCGCAGATCACTGGACATGTACGTCACAGAGTTCATCCAAAATACTGGAATTCCGCACCGTGCAAAATATCACTTGTAATTGTACAGTTGATTCATTTCATTCGACTAAATTAAACAAGAATACATACAATCTATTGGTAGTTCGTGGACTCATTCGAATGTCTGACAATTCATAGGGATGAGGCTACCTTTTTCGGACATTCACCTATCCAATGCATTTCCAACGATTAATAATCGACAGCCATTGTATAGCTGTCACACTTGTATTCTGCGTGTTTTATTTGTTTTTATGTGGTCCAACAAAAAAGGTTAATCGCTTTTTCACATTTATTTCTTGTAACAGCATTATAAATTGTGCATGTTTAGACACACTAAAATAAATAGGAAAACTCTCAGTTCTAGCCCAATATTATTATTTTTCTATGTGCAAAATATTCTTCTTTTTAATAAAATTATTTATTTACAAATTACTTAATTTTCATTTAAATTAATTAAGGGCCAAAAAGTAAACCTTTCCCGTGCACATAATTACAACTTCTTCATAACCACAACACTTATTTGATTGAAATTGCACCTAATTTGTTTCATTTAGTTTTTAAAATTATTATACTTTATTAAACTGTAATAAATGTAAAGTTACAAATGGACAAAAATACAGGAGCATTATAAAATGTTAGAGGAATGGTTAAATTATTTTAAACTAAAATATAATATAGGAAACATTTACGTGTGCATGGCTACATGTAACGATTCCACATAGAATCATCACGATCCCAACCATTGTCGATGTAATAGCAAAAATTTTGTAAAATCTATAAGTAGTTCTGAATAATATTTATTTTTCACTATCTATAAAATCAAGTCTTACGTTTCCTTGCCCGGTAATTTGAAAGTTCCGCCGATTGTAGAAAATCTTTCAATCAAATTAAAAATAATAATTTAAAAATTCACTAACAAAATATAGTATCGGTTAGCATCCATTACTCCCCACGAAATTGATCCAGTAAGCATTATGATTATTCCAAATAATAATAAAATAAATCCAACTATGCTACCTATAAGAACTCCACCAATTTTTTCGTTGGCCATTTTAATCAAAATGCTATTATTTGGTATATTTCAGTAATTTCAATTATTGCTTATTTAAAATATAGATCTAAATAAAAATTATTGTTTAATCTGTTTAAATAAAAATTTTAAAAACTAGAAGTATATCAACAACAAAAATGGTATTAACTTAGAAATTCATGAATTTTAATTATTTTACGGACAATAACAATTTCCAATAAAATACAAGATATTCAACTCTTTAATATGATGTTAAAGAAAATTGGCTTTATACACCAATTAAATTATTACTGAAAATTTTAAATGAAAACATGATAAAACTAAATCCAATTTTTATTAAATTTCAGTTATTTTTTCTTAGCAGCGGCTTTCGTTGTTTTGCCTTCGACGGCTTTTTTAGTGACTTCTTTAATAACACCAACGGCTACAGTTTGTTTCATATCTCTAACTGCAAATCGCCCAAGTGGTGGATATTCACTAAATGTCTCCACGCACATTGGTTTCGATGGAATAAGACGAACAAGTCCTGCGTCACCAGATTTAAATTGTTTTGGATTATCTTCTAATTCTTTTCCAGAACGACGGTCGATCTTCTTTAATAATTCAGAAAACTTGCAAGCAATATGTGCAGTATGACAATCCAATACTGGAGAGTAGCCGGCATGAATTTCCCCTGGGTGATTCATTATGATCACTTGTGCAACAAAATCTGTTGCTTGTCGGGCAGGATCATTTTTAGAATCACTACATACATTTCCTCGCCTGATTTCTTTCACAGACACATTTTTAATGTTAAAACCAACATTGTCTCCTGGCAGAGCCTCAGTTAAGGCCTCGTGATGCATTTCGACACTTTTTACTTCAGTTGTAAGACCTTGTGGAGCGAATGTTACAACTGTGCCTGGTTTTAAGATACCGGTTTCAACACGACCTACAGGAACAGTTCCAATTCCACCAATTTTGTAAACATCCTAACATTATAGTTATTAATATACTATTTAAACAACACTACCTGTAATGGAAGTCGAAGCGGTTTGTTTGTAGGTCTTGCTGGTGGTTCCAAAGCATCTAGAGCATCTAACAATGTCTTTCCGGTTACCTTAGTTCTTCTTTCTTTGCGTTACGTCTTGTGATTTCCCAACCTTTATACCATGGCATATTACTACTTTCTTCAATCATATTGTCTCCATTCCAACCAGAAATTGGAACAAATGGAACACCATCTGGTTGATATCCAACTTTTTTCAAATAACTTGAGACTTCCTTTTTGATTTCATCAAATCGTTTTTCATGAAATGGTGGTTCAGTTGAATCCATTTTATTTACACCGACTATCATTTGCTTGACTCCAAGTGTATAAGCCAACAAAGCATGCTCTCGCGTTTGACCATTTTTTGAAATTCCAGCTTCAAATTCACCAGTTCCAGCTGCAACAACCAAAACTGCACAATCGGCTTGACTAGTACCTGTAATCATGTTCTTAATGAAATCTCTGTGACCTGGTGCGTCAATAACAGTAACGTAGAACTTGGTTGTTTCGAATTTCCACAGTGCGATATCAATTGTAATACCTCTCTCTCTCTCTGCTTTCAATTTATCTAGAACCCATGCATATTTGAAAGAACCTTTTCCCATCTAAATATATATCTAAATATTTTTATATTGATATTAAGACTACTTCTTGGGCTTCCTTTTCAAACTTCTCGATTGTTCTTTTGTCGATACCACCGCATTTGTAGATAAGATGACCAGTAGATGTAGATTTACCACTATCTACGTGACCAATAACGACGATATTAATATGGGTTTTATCACTTGGCATATCTGAATTTCAAAATCAGTTAAAATTATGAGGAACTAAAAGTGCTTACCACACCACTTTGTTCAGATTTATAAATCAGAAAGTAAAACTAGTGATTAAAACAATAACCACCATATTGGTTGTTTACAACAATTCATTGCAAAATAAATATATTAATTTTTATTATACATAAAATTAAATAAAAATTTCTTTTATAAAACTATTAAATAATTTTATAATTAATATTACGTAATATTTTTTTTTGTAACAAAGTATACCTTTTTTAATTTAACTACAAAAATCTATTTCTACATAAGATGAATTGATATCATTTTGTAATTTAAAAAAATTTCCCTCGTGATGTATTTAAATTAAATGAAAAATTTTGATTTAATTAAAAAATATCACATTTTGATAGATTTTATACTGTTTCAAATAAAAAAATAACGTATTCGTTTTAATTATAAATTAAACTAATGCAAACTATCAAATGGTTTATGATAATAATATATCTATTTGGGAAACCAGGACAAATAATTCCTTACAGTGAATAGCCAACATTAACGACAGACTCGAAGGGTATGATACTATTAGATAAAAACAATATATATTGATGTTTCTTCATTAACGACACAAGAAAAAATCAAGAGTTGGGACCTCAAAATACAGGGGATCCCTGCCCAAACATTTTCTAATGCTACTTTATTGTTACATGAATTAGAACCTCCTCAGCATAAATTATCAACTACTAATTAGTTCCAAGCTTAAGCAGGATGATACAGATTAGGAGCTATCCCATCACTGATGATCTAGTAGCCTCTAATATAATTTAATTTCCCGTCCCCTTTGTGACCATTGTATAACTATTAGGAAAATGCACTAGTGAAACTCATTGACATCATATTAAGTACATAAATTCCAACAGTTACCATGTATCATAGTATAGTGACTAAGACATTTGTCTATTATAAACCATAGAATACATAGAAACCATAAGGCCAACAATGGCTATTTCTTAAAACATCATACTGTCCTGCCATCTCATCAACAGTATCAACACCTCTTTTGGTTGAATTGTAGAAGGTGATAATCTCAGGAGATATTTTTCATCAGATTTTGGGTTGATTTTGTCATAACAGTACATGCTGCTGAAGATAATAACATTTTTTCGACTGATTGTTGTGTATGAGAGAGTTGTTGCAAAATCTGAAAAGCCAAAAATGCTGTCATATCTGTCTCTATTATTTACATCCAATCACTCCTTAGGGATCCTACGTTTGTTTTTACGGACTGTACCTACCACACTCAATTTATGATCAGTTAGCAACTTATCCAGTAATGGGTGGGAAGCATACAAATTGTCAATAGTCAGATTTCTGTCTGATCTTGATATTTTTGGGGTAAGCCTTGTGACAACACTAATAGCATAATTTTTAATCTTGAATGGGCTTCTAGGCTGTTTTCCAGTATATACTTCTATCTTAGATACATAATATGCTTTTGCATCAGCTATTGCTTGAATCTTTATGCCAAACTTAGTTGTGTTGAGGATACCTAAATAATAATTCATAAAGAAATAAATAAAATTACCTGGGGGAAGATCGCCATGACAACGGGACGATCTATAGAAACTCAGAAAAGAAAACGGAAGTGAAAAGAAATTAAAAATGAGAAAGAGAAAGGAAATAAAAGTTATCAAACAGAAAAATAAAAATCAAGGTCAGTACTAATTAATTAGTACAGAAAGGAAAAGGAATTTGGAAATCGGGGAAAAAGGAAAACAACAATATCCTTATCTCGACAGCTTGCCAGTGATAATAGAATTGATGGGAGAAGGCGGTCAAACAAAAAGGGTAAAAGGGAAAACAACTTGACAGCTGTCAGAGATAAAAATGGGACAGTCGGGAAAAGCAGGAGAAGGAAAATGGAAAAACACTTGATTATCTGGAGGGCCACAAGAAAAGCGAACTATATAAGGGAAAACTGGTGAACATGAAATTACAACAAAAAGGGAGAAGAAAATTAGAGACAAAGTAACGCGAAATTGAAAACGATTTGGAAGACGATTTGGGAGATGATATGAGAAACGATTTGAGAGATAAAATTATTGGAGAAAATTTGACGTTGGAGGAAACGTTGTTGGACAAACGATTGTCAAAATAATTGTAAAGGAAATAATTGTGGTGAATAATTATTGGAGAAGAGTTGAAGAAAAGAATTAGTTGAAAAATACAACGAAAAGAAGTTATTTGATTATTTGAATAAAGTTGTGAAGAAAGTCAAAGAAGACAACCAGCTCAAAATCCCAGTTTAAAAACCAATCAGTAATTTGTGATCTTTTAATCCGGTGTTATACACAAGTGCTATTCCTCACCGAGTGTTGCAATAAGCATTGTATAGTCACCAAGCAGAGTGTTGAATTTATTGCCAGTGTAAAGAGAAAGATTATTTGTGATTAGCAATAAAGATTTCTGTTGTCAAGTGTTATTTGTGAATCGGTTCAAGACACGCTTGGAGTCAGAGTAACATTTAAAATTATCACCAAATCAATAACCCAACAGTTGGTTTACTAGGTATATATTATCTGAAAGGACATTTGCCTAGGAAGGCAACAAGTATCTCATCAATAGTTACAAATTCTTTTGGGGAATAATTCATCAGGCAGTTTTCGACAAAATTTTAATACAAATATACGTTGAGTATTGTTTGTCTAATTGTTTTTATAGAACACTTGGAGTCAGCAACACCGACTTTAATATTTATCTAATTAAAAAATCAACAATACCCATGTAAAATTTTTGTTGCATCTTGAAAAGCATCAATAAAAAATTTCTATTATTTGAATATGTTTATCTTGCAAGAAAATTAATAACCATCCTTGAAAATAACTAAATATTGAATATTTAGGTCTCAAGTCTAATGAGCCCCTCCTTGATGAAACAGGTGTTGTGTTATAAAAATAACAATGGTGCTAGCATGCCTACTGATATTTGTGAACAAATTATCGAAATCCCTCTGATTATTGGCTTGTTGATATAAATCATCAACGATAATAATTTAACCTTTCTTTCATCGATTTAACAAATTTTTATCAAAATTGTTTACTTTTATCACCTTATTCAATTTACAGAAACTTGATCTTGTCAACCTATGTTCTTCATCAGCTCCTCGGTGTGAATAAATTTTGTTAAATTTTGAATGAAATATATTTCATTTAAGTAATTTAGAAAAAATTAAGGTTTTTCGTAGCCACAAGAACCAACACATATTAAACTCTTTTTCCATGCGTTCCAGTTATTTTTATATAAATTAAGCGTATAAAAGAACATATAAATTACGATTATGAAATTTATTATTAGTAATAAAATTGTAACAAGGGCATTTCGTAAATTAATGTTAAGAGAAATAATTAACTTCACAATAACACTGAGAGAAACGCTACAATTAAAATAATTACCATTATTTTAATTGCCATATTTTATTCATTGCTAATATTTTATTGAATCAGGAAAAATTTTAACTTTCGATAATAAATTATTTATTCAAAAAATTTATTTATACGTCATTTCTATAAAAACCAAAGTGTCAAATTAGGATTTAAATGAATTTCTATTTGAAAAATATTCTACGATGAAGAATCAAATCTAAATAAAATAATTTACCATTTTATTAACGATAACATCAATTCTTTTCATAATACGATTTAAAAAATCTGAAAATTAATTTTAAATCCATCATTGTCAGATAAAATTAACTTAAATGTTGTTTAAATATTGAAATAAAATAAATAGTTTTTGAATATTATATAACAACGGTGGGCAAATGCGGCTCTTCGTTGAGTAAACTGCGGCTCATTGATAATTGAATTTTTGATAATTGAATTTGAAAATTGAATTCGATTTTTTTATTTTGAAATTTTTTCAACTGAATTTTTAAAAAAAAATTTTTTGTTGCAATTGTATTTTCATAAATGTTAAAAATTAACGAAACATTGTTTTTCACATTTTACTGCTTTTTAAAATTATTTTGTAGTAGGCGGCGCTTTGTTATAACAACGAGAGAGAAGCAATGAAAATAAATTTAGTGAAATTTAGTGAATTTTGATTAGTTAGTATTTTTGTTTGTACAATATTGCGGTCGTTCCAATTTCTGAAGTAATACTTGTTAAAAAAGCGGTTGGGGAATTGGAGTTATTAGATATGAAAGAGGACCAGGCTTTGCAAATGCACCATAAAGTTACTTCTATAATTGAATTTTGGAAAATCGTAACAGAGGCAAAATATCCACACTTAAAACAAGCTGCTTGCCGTTTAATTTCAATTTTTGGTACAACATATTGTTGTGAATCTTTGTACTCCACAATGAAGTTTGTGAAGTCGAAATATCGTTCACAGTTGACCAATCAGCATCTTACAGAATTGCTGCGAACAGCTTTAACAAAGTATACCCCAAATTTCAAAGATTTGACCAAAAGTCTTCGTTAATTCAAGAAATTTTATTACTTTTTATTAATGGATTTTTATTATATTTTATGTTTGTTACTTAAATTTTGAAATAATTGTTTTTAATAGCGTTTAAGTCTTTTTTAATCAAATTAATGAAATAAAAAAAAATATGTAGTTCACTATGGTGGCTCTTTAAAAAATAAATTTTCGGAAAATGTCTCTCATTGAACTCATGCGTGCCCACCCTTGTTATATAATATAAAAGTTATTTCTTTGTTTTAATGGACTTTTACATAATCCCGAATATTAAGTTTTTTATTTTATTCGTCGATAATGTCATCAATCTTAATTTTTTAGAAGAACTTTGAAGACTATTTTTTGAAATTAAATTCTTGCTTTAATGAGCCTATGACGCAATCAACATTTTTGACATTTAATTTTAGTACTCAATTTTTGAATTTTCATATAATTTTAAAAAACCTGAAATATTTTCACTCAAATACTGTATCGACAAAATTTTATTCACTAGAAATTTACATCAAATATACTAACAATTTCATAAGCTATCAGGGAGGTCTCTACCATATAGGCGAATTAGGCGGTTGCCTAGGGCGCAAAAATATTTTTCTA
Organism: Schmidtea polychroa; assembly: GCA_959609185.1. NCBI lineage: Eukaryota > Metazoa > Platyhelminthes > Tricladida > Dugesiidae > Schmidtea > Schmidtea polychroa. Next base: position 2,175 of record CAUHTR010008230.1, on the reverse strand, counting down.
AATTATTTCTCGAATATATAAAAAAAATTATTTACTAACAAATTGCATCTATCAAATATTCCTTACATTATTAAACAGATAAGCTTAGCGGTTTAGCAAATACTAAATTTTACTGGCGGGAAAACGTTGTGAGAATCGGTATCGCTAATTTTCTTCAGAGTATAGGGTATAATCTGTTTTCCTGCACGGCTGCGCTGTGCAAGGCTAGTAAAACCGCAATTTTTATCTGGTGTTGCCCTACAACACAATCTGTGTTTGTGATTATTATACACCAAACACCACTGAGATACGTTCTCTATAGTGGTGGTTGGCGTGTAAAGCAATTCACTCACCAATTTACTGTACAATTAATCATTTTCATCAATTTACATTTATCATTTACTGAATTGCTTACAATTATGAATGTTTTTTGGAAATTTATTTTAGCCATTTTAGAAATGGCTTTCAGGTAAGATATTTAATTTAAAGTAAATTTTAAGTCTTGAATTTTGATCTATATAGATATGAGATCATTATTCAAGTTCTTAAATTTTACTTTTAGTCAACATTATAATTATAAATTATTTTTAATTAATTTTCAGGGATTTTCGATATTTTATGACATTTATTTTTATGACAAGTATTTTGGAATATTTTCGGAAAAATCTGAGTCAGATATGTTTTTAATTATAATTAAATAAATGAATTACCAAAAATATTTATTTTTCTAAAAAATTTTGGGAAAAATACCCGAATAATAAAAATAAAATAATTTTTGTAATTTTTTTTCTGAGCTCAATATGAGGAACTTCTTTCAGGAAAGCAAATCTGGATTGAAAAGACATTGAACCAAATTCATCTGCTCTTGAAAATTTCATTAAAAATATATTTTTAAAAATTTTCATCGATCTTTTTTTATCTAAAAATTGTCTAAAATAGAATTATTATAGAAACGTATCTCAGCGGTGCATTTCGATGAATCAAAAGTTTGTATGCGTTTTTTAGTATGTGTTGTGTTTGTGTGCAGTTTTAATTTTTCTTCACTTTCAGATTTCTATAGTATAAGATGCATCTGACTGCACTCTAAATGAGAACATCAACGTGAAATCAAAGTAAGTATGTATGTTTCTATAATGTAAGATTATTGATTTTTTTGTTATATTATAGGAAACGGTTCTCAGTGGCGTTTGGTGTAATTTTTAAATCTGCAATAAAGTTGAAATTTAAAAATGATGTATGTACTGACAACGTGATACGCTTATGTTGACATGATAATTGACAAATTGACTCAATTTACTCAAGTTTTGCAACAATATTTGCTGCTCTTTAAGGTAGTCGCTTCATAAAAATTCGCCTAGGGCGCTAGGCTTGGACAAAATTTCTTGAGCCGCCCCTGTAAGCTATACATGTTATTTAACAATATTTCAAAACAAAACACGCTTGTAAAGTAAGCAACATAACATTTCATGTCGCATCCAGCCATTTTGTAAAGAACTAAATTCTGTCTAAATATTGTTAGAGTCCAAACACAGCCAAACCCTTCAAATTAAGTCATAAAAACTTACACAAACGTACAAGTAAACATATGTATGTACTACAGAACAAAAGAATATTATATAACAAAAGTAGGGTAATATGTGGACCCGGGAAAAAATACATATGACGTCATCTATGACGTAACAAAGACATATTTTAATCCCCATGGGTATTGGTCGCAAGTGTAATGGTCGTAAGGGTACCGGTTTTCAGTTTTAATGATTTTATTTAAGCAAATTTTGAGTTATTATTTGGCATTAAATTCATTGGTAATTTTTTAAAGTTGATGTTTGCGGGATTTAGTAAATATTCAAGTGAATTACTATAATTTTTTGTGAATTTCAGTTAGAAAGAATATTTAAAAATTTAAGGTTTTATTGTTAATTCTAAGACAAATTTAATTAATTTCTTGATAATTTGCTACATTTTATTGACTTGTTTTTTAATTTAATTTTAAATAAAAATTATTTTTAATGACAGTTAGGTTAATAATTAGAGTTTTTACAATAATCAAGTGATAGGATAAATTATTTAATTTTTATGATGACTTTGTAATGATATTGAATTTAACTAAATAATTTTTTCATATATTTTCTAAGAATATTTCCATTCACACATTGATGAACTTTTAAATATTGAAAATCTAAAGTTGAAACCAGN
>CAUHTR010008229.1:74527-86593 GCA_959609185.1 Schmidtea polychroa | reverse complement strand
CTAAACTAAAAGAAAACGGTTTTGCTGGTCTATCTAAAGGTTTTTGCAAACGGGCAACTAAATCTGAAGGTGGCTGATCATGAAAACAGTTTTGAGCATAGAAAATGCTACTTAGCCTGGAAAGATCTTGAAATCGTTTGAAAGAAGGATGTACAATTGATGATAATCTTTAATTTAATTTATCTTTAATTTCTTTTATTTGGAATTCAATGTTAAATGTTAAAGTTGATCACTTGATCTTTTCAAATATATTATAATAGTAACCTTAATAGGAACTTAATGATCAAAACTCTGAACTTAGGTTTAATAAATACGGAGTAAATAAATTTTCAATATTAATGTATATACACATGTATAATAAATATTTATAATTAATTGGTTTTCGTTATAATATAAGTTTGGTTAAGTATTGTATAGCTTTGCATCTTAATTTGACTCTTCAAGGGCAATTCCATTCCTGTAAGTACATAATTAATGGGAGTGGTGGATTCTTTTGGCACCAGGGGCGCCAAATTTCAATCTCGCCCGGGCGCATTTTCCCTAGCTACGGCTCTGGTGCATGTATATAATAGATCAATCTTAGTCAAGAACTAAAACTCGCCGTACATTTCCTGTCAGAATTTATGGTTGAAGTTATGGTGGCAAGCTGGATGCACAGTTAAATCATTTCTCTGCATTGTGTCAAATTCTAAAACTCTTCCATTAAATTATATGATATTGCAAGTTATATTTTAAATTTTTATATATGAATTAAAAGAAGAAAATCGAAATTTTGAATTAATTAATAATTGTTTAAAATTATAATTATCAGGTCTTTATTTCAATAATTGTAAGCTGTATCTTGATAACTTGTCAAAGATAGCGGAATATCCGGGAAAGGAAGTTGAACAAAAAAGGAAAGGGGAAAAATATCTCGACAGCTGTCAGAGATAAAATTGGAACAGCAGGGAAATGCAGGAGAAAGAAAGTGAAAAAAACATTTGATTGTCTCTAATGCCACAAGTAAAGCAAGCTATATAAGGAGAAACTGGTGGACATAAAATTGACACAATTGAGAGACAAAATTTAGACAGAGTCGGACGAAACGTTATTGGAAAAACGATTTGTGAAGAATAATTGTTGGAGAAGATTTGAAGAAAAGAATTAGTTGAAAAATTAAACATTTAGTATTTGAATAAAGTTGTGAAGAAGGTCAATGAGAACAACTAGCTAAAAGTCCCAGTTGATAAACCAATCAGTAATTAGTGATCTTTCAATCCGATGTTATACACAAGTGCTATTCCTCACCGAGTGTTGCAATAAGCATTGTATAGTCACTAAGCATAGTGTTGAATTGATTGTCAGTGTAAAGTGAAAGTTATTTGTGATTATCAATAAAGATTTCTGATGTCAAGTGTTATTTGTGGATCAGTTAAAGACACGATTTGAGTCAGAGAAACAATTCATTAAATTTAAATTTTATCACCAACTCAATAACCCAACAAGAATAAAAAATGAATATAAAATTAATATTTTAGATATATTATTAGAAAAATTGATTCAAAGACTAATAAAGATAAAATAAAATATATAAAATAATTCGAAAGATCTAAATATATTTAAAGCTGAGAAAATTATTAAAATTTATACAGAAGAAAGATGTGTATGAGATTAAATGAGATTTAATATGAGATTTGGTGATTATGGAATTAATGTTATAGAATTATATGTTATAGATTTTTTATTATAAATATGTCAAAAATAATAATCTTCCATTATATATTAAAACGATAATCGTGTAAATAAAACTTATAAAAATAAACTATGTCTACTGAAATTGTAAAATTTATTTATTACGCACAGGATGGATAGCTGGTATAAAAAAATTGTATATAAAGCGCGTGGTATTGTCGTGAAAATACGATATTTTGAATTTTAACTATTATAAAATTAAATTATAAACAATTTTGGAGAATTATTTCATTTAATCTTTTTAAATAAATTTTAAATTACCTGGCTTTTAACTTAATGTTTAGTATGATAAAAAAAAATCATGCTTATAAGAAAAATGTGCAATTTTTTTTGGAATTCGGTACATTTATTACACTAATTAGTTACTATTCGTCATTAATGCAAATTGAACGAAGATTTGAAAGTTTTTCGAAACAATCTTTGAAATTTCGATAATTAGTGAAATTGAGTTTAATTTTATTTGTAAATGTGTTTTATTACATATCATGAGGTCATTCGAATGTAATCCATTTCTGTAAGAATTTACTGGTTTCTCATTGGCTAACAAATTAATAATATTATCATCAAGATTTATTAAACATAAAAAATAACATTCATTCGTTTTATTATGAAATTAATCAGAAAATTAAGTGAGTTACTTCAGTGTATTATTATTTTCATTTCATAATTGGCTTTCAAATGTTTATTAAATAATTATATTTTAAAAATTTTAATAAAAAATCTGAAATTTTTATGAAAATATTATTTTATTCAGTAACGATTTTTGTCTCCTGGAAAATACCAATTTTTATACTTTATTTTCATTTCGCAATGAATTCTGAATTTTACTATTTGCTCATTTGGTCAATGAATTCCGTCTGTTTGGAATGATAAATTGAATACTATTTGGTACTTCCGTGTTATCTTACCCCCAAAAATTAAATTTAAAAAGAACACATATAATTATTATATTTATTTTCTAAATCACAGTTACAAACTCAGCAAATGTTTGTAAAGAGTTTGTAAATGGTCATCCAGGTGGCCAGAAAACCACAATGTCGTTGAGAATAGTGTCGAACACATCGGCACTGTTGCTTAGAACACGTTTACGCCACATAAACTCTCATAATCACATAAATCACAGATAGCCTTAATAAATTCATGTTCAATAATGTTCAATAACGTCATCAATAATGTATTCTCTCATTTTTTATATTGTTATTTTAATTGTATTTTATAATTTAATTTTTGGGGGTAAGATAACACGGAAGTACCTACTATTTCAGTGATATAATATTAACTGGAACGTTATGGAGGTTATGGAAAATGTAATTAAATTGTAATTAACTAATTGAACAGACACTATTATGTGAGTCATTATTTCTGTTTTTATGAGTTCTGAGGAATATATTAATGTTGACTATAATAAATTTACAATTTTGAAAAAAAGACACAAGGAAGTACTGTAAATTCGTTTTACTATAATAATTTGTTTTAAATTGATGCTAGCAAAATTTGAAAATAATACATACTTAATCTTATTTTTAATTATGACAAAAAATCAAAAATTAATTTTCTTTATTAAGGAAAATATAAATAAAACTTTGATGTATGCTTTATTCATATTGTGTCTGTCTCCGACATTTTAAGACCTCAGTTACTGAATCTCAGATCATGTGATTTTGTTTTTTAATAATTCGGTTGCTATGGGCTTAGACCGTATCCTACAGTTGATCATACACACACGCATATAAAATTGAGCTTCTTGTAGTGATCTATTATTTTTAAAATTAGAATTAAATAAAGATTAAATTTATTAAATTTTGTCTATGTACAAAAAATTGTGGAAAAAACAATTTATTTGAATAATAAAGTTTAATTTATTACATTTTAAGTTACAATGCTTTGATCTTGATGCCTTCACAATCATCGATATTCATAAACTCTTGACTCAAGAACGATATGGAGTATCACTGTTGTATCAATAAAGACCATTAAGCTGTAACTGAAGAACTATATTAAAAGATATTGTTTTCTGTAACACGTTGGATGCAATCATATCAACCAGTTCTTCAAATAGTCTTATGCCAAAAATAAATAATTAAAAATTGTCATATATAATTACCGTTGTACATACAAAAATTTTTAAAAGCGCAAGCAGTAAAATGTACTAAAATATCAAATATATTTCGTATTCAACGCAGTGGGGGTTGCATAAACTGTAATTCAATCATGATTCGTGAGGATTTTCACAGTTTCTGCATTTTGTACTTCCGAGTCTTCCATCTTAGTTGGATTGCTTCATATTGAGGTCTAGTATATTTGCTCTAGCCTTAATGATGAATCGCCATTCAAAATATTTGAGGTTTTTAGGCAATTTCCTTTCTGTGTATTCTGACTGTGGTAGTCTAAGAATATGACCTTGAAAGTTTGCCTCATTCCATTTTTGGAAATACGCCTCACGAATCATCCAGTGAAGCTTTTTTGATGCTTTATCTAGGTGAGGTGGAACTACTTCTTCAGGGTTTTCTTGGGTGTTGCAGTTGATGTTACATCCTATGCCACACTTTCTGGTTATGTAAGTTATCTTTATACTATGATCTTTATATAGCTGTAGTATTGCATTCTTGACTCTATCAAACCAGGATCTTTTGGCTGAGTTTGATCGTTTATGGGTATACGTCCCATCTAGTCATTTTAATGCATCTGTTAGTGAATTGATGGGACTCTCAGTTCTAGTTTTGTCTACATCCACGAGCTCTTCTGTAATGATGTTTATAATGGGTGCATGTTTACTATTCATGAGTTTTAAGAATTTTCCGACTAGCTGAATCATTTGTTCATCTACGATCTTGATTATGCCTTTTCCACCTTTTTCTTTTGTGGAATCAAATATGAATCAAATATGAATAGTTTTAATTTATTAATTTTTGCGATATATTATTTTTAGTTTTATTTTAGGTTAAATAAATTACTTTATGAATATTTAGGGTTGCCAAAATATCGGGTTTATCCTTGTTCGGTTTGGTAAAAATTTGGCAACCCTAGTTTATTATTTAATTATGTACTTGACCGTACTGGAAACCATTTTTTTCTAGTAAATAAAAAAATCTTTTAGTTTTTTAATAATTTCCTTTATCCCGGTTTGTAGTGGTAGAAATCTGGCAACAATTGCCTAACTCAGGCAAATACTTACAAGACAAATATATTATATAAAAAAATTTGTGTTGATTGGTTTTGTAGTCAAATTTAATTATTTTTAAGAATTTTTGAACCATTAACCCTTTAATGCATGGAATTGTATGTTGAGGTTTTTTCAAGTTTTTTGACTTAAATCTTATTCCTCAGAGTATCCTCATGGACAATTGTGCCTCGATGAGTAAATAGAACGCATTTGAGTACACTTATTCGTTGGACTTTAATGTAAGTCAGCATGCATTAAGGGTAGCAATAACAACAAGTAAAGGGAAACACTTAACAATGCATCCAGAAAAGTCTGTGAGTGTAGTAGAACATAAACAACAGTCAATTAATGTGATAGTCATAAAAGCAGTTGCGATCATGAGTCAAGCAGAGGTTAACGTCGCATTTCGAGCATTTCACCATAGTGCGTCCAACTTTTTCTTTCCTGAGATCCATACATAGTCGACACTTTTGCTGGTTAGAAAGATAAATTGGCCAATGTCCAATTCCATCGTGTCTGATGTCTTCAACTGGCGTGAAGGATCTTTTTCTCTTATTTTGAGACACAGTTTTCACAGTTTTACCCACAGAGAGGAAGCAATCGGCAACCTCTGTTACGAATTTCAACACAGTGTATCGCTTCTTCTTGGATGTTTTCAATCGCTTTTCTTGATCTCGGTGAAGAATCCAAGCGTTTACTACCATCACATTTAATGTGTAAAAAAGAGATGAAGATACCACTTGCGAGTTTTTAAAGTCACCCGATACAACGATACCAACATATCATGCAAATCCACTCCACCCATGTGTTTGTTGTACACTTGTACAATTTTGGGGCAGTCGACTTTCACACGCTCTTTCTTTTCTGCGTTGTATCGGTCACATTGTTCTCCCAAATCCGCATTCAGGTAATTGCTGGCCAGCTGAACGACACCAGAATCCATCCACCGCAATACCAGAACGTTGCAATTTTCTTCTACTCGCCAATCAATACTCCCTCTTCCACGTTTTTTAAGAGCAGTCTCTTTCTCCAAAAACTTGTCACAACCTTTTGTGCGGTTCTTTCGAATAGTGCACACCGTCCATAGGTTCAATTGACGCAGTTGTATTAGAAGAGGTATACTGCTGAAGTAATTATCAAAGTATAACTTGTAATTTGTCGCGCTTGTTGGAAGGGTGTTACAAAGTTTTAACACAACATCTCCACCAATCCCAAAAGCGCTGTGGTGGGCATTTGCCTTCCCTGTGTAAATTTCAAAATCGAATAACAATCCGTTTACACCACAGCGAGCCCAAACCTTAATTCCCCACTTGGAAGGCTTATTAGGAAGGTATTGCCTCACCGGATTACGTGACTTTGTTGGTATCATCTGCTCGTCAATAGCCTGATGCTCCGTGTTTCGCAAACTGAGGCATACTTTACGAATGTAATCAAGGAGGGGTCGTGCTTTATACAGTTTATCATAATGTGGGCTTTCACGGTTAGGTAACAGGGCGTTGTCGTTGAAATGCACTTTATTTTGTCTTACAGCAGCTTTAGAATTCATAATAACATGACAATAAATCATTCTTACCTATACAAATCCACGTAAACAGCGTTTTAAAATTTTCCAAAATTTTACATTAATTAAACAAATGTTAATCATAAAATATTATATAAAAAATGATTATCTGTCCTACATATCGTTACTTCATGTTGTACTATTCCCATACTTAATATACAACACATTTTCTGCTTTGTCACATCATCATGGATATGTTTTACGAGTCATTTCTTCATGGACTTTTATTTAAGTCCATATGCATTAAAGGGTTAAATAAAATTTTAAACCAGTTTTTGTCTTTCTTTATACACGATACCTTAATTTGTTAATCTATGAAAGAAAAAAATGTTGTTAGAATAATTATGTATTTTAATTGAAGAGATCTACGAATCTAATGATTGTAAAGAAGTTTTAAACCAGTTTTTCCAAAGTGGCCCGCAAGATCTGAGTTGGCCACCTTTGCTTTAAACCATTAGTTGAATTGACTTAAAACTTCGCATACTTACGCATTTCTGATGACAATACGTTACCCAATCAAAATTTGTTTTCCAATAGTGTTACACTATTGGTGCATTTGATTAAAAAATATTAAATTAATATTTTATCATTATATTTACATTCTAAATGTTACTTTTATATTGCTTAAAATAATTCTTGTTTTAAACATGAAAAATATAAATGTATTTTGTTTAACCAAAAAACCATTGTTCTAAATTCCAAAATCTATTCCATAATAAATTTTTTTTAAAAATCCCATCAGATTAACTATAATGAAATAATTTCGCTCCCAGGAAAGAGTAATTGAAACGAATTGGAAAAACGTGATTAATAGTCAATGAGGATTTCTTTATAATAAAATTCCTACAATTTTGTCTTTAATTTATATTGTCGACGAGTTCGTAAAAAGAAATAAGTTCAATTTTTTACTAATGAAAATGATGTTTGAATTCGGTAAAAAATGGATGAAAATAATTTAAAATCTGGGAATCAGCGAAATTGGGCATGAAATATTTCTAGTATTACTGATGCTGGTGTCAGAACATAAATTCATTTTTTGAAATGAAAAATTTAATTATCAATAGGTTTTGAAAAAAAAATATTTATTTATTCGCTAAAGAAAAATATTTTGTTTGAAAGCATTAGTTGAATTTTTAAATTCAAGTTCAAGTTCAAGATTTGAGATGGATTTGGAATTCGGACTATTTTTATTTCATTAAGTTCATCCTTCGGATAAAGATGTGAATAATAAAAATCTGATAATAATCAAAAAAATTCTAAAAATATCTATAAAAATATCCATGTTTTGTGTTTAGATTATGGTAGAAACTAGCTAAATATTAATTTATTATTAACACTACAATTTTCAAAATCTAATTGTTTTTAATTATAATTACACCAGCAATGTAAAATGACACAATAATATTAAAGAGCCCGTAACAATCATAAGGATAGAATATTAGTTTTATAATTGAATGTCTAGATTTGTTACTTGGCATAACATCGGTACAATAGACTTTTCTCGCTTCTTGATGATCGACTTGATTCATAAATGAAACTTCTTTTATTATTTTTATTTGATTTTGTTCGATGATAATATATCAATAAATAAATGTGACAACAAATTTATTGATCTATTTCAATGATGTTCTAAACCAAGAATAATGAAAATCATATATATAATTAAATAAAAATGTAATAAAAAAAAATTTAATTAGTAAGTTGCTAATTTAAAATTTCGTAAGTTTTAAAGAATGTGTAAATATAATTAACATTAGAAAAAGACAGTTCAACAAATTTGTGTTAATAGGAAAGATGCTCATCTATAGTCCAAATAATGAAGTAGATTCTACGATACTAAACAATTTCATGTTTTATATACTTTTTAAAGATGCTGTTCTCGAATTTAATAATATCAAGAATGAAGACGACAATAATACATACATTCACAAAGCAATAATAAAAACTATTATTAATTATAATTCTGATAACAAAAAAACATGTCTTACTCCTATGAGCTATGCGGCAACAGATGGTGAAAGGAAAAAGTTCGATTAAAAGCTCAAAGGTTTTCACAATGTGCTCATTATTACAACTAGACTTTATAGATCAACGGAAATATTTACTTCCTGAAGTTAATGTAAAGGTTGAAATGATCTGATTTTGCATTATCACTAACTAGTGCTGCTGGTCAACCAATATGCCAAGTATTTAATGCAAAATTACTGGTAAAAAGAGTTCGTGTAGATCCGTCAGTATTATCTGGTCATCAAATGAGTCTTTATTTTAAACACGCAATCTTTTCCATTGAAAACAAAAAGAAGTTGTACAATTTTCTATTGCCAAAGGTGCTTTTTTATTCTATAAGAAATAAATATTTGATGATAGAAAAATGCCTAACTTTAACCTGATAGCATTTCAATGTGAAACTCAATATATTGGTTCGTAAACTGGTTCAAGTTCAATTTTCATAAACTTTGATGTAACATTTTTAACTTTATCGAAAATTACTGATTATAGACAAACATATATTCAAGATTTTCATAATGATAATTACTGTGCTGTCTATATGCAAATTACCGAAAATAGAACAGTACTGGTATAAATGCATAAATAAATCATGATAAAGTTGTCATAGTATAATTTTTTCATGCATTATATAATTTATTGATGTGGTTTTTTTCAGATCAATCGAATTGGTAAATAATTATTAGGAAATGAGTTTGTTATAGTATATATTTGTTATACGATTTCTAAGTAATAATCATGCCATAATCGTCGATACGCATTCCTCTAATCTCGGCAGAGAAAATTTGATTGGAATATATATGAAACCGAACAAAATACACGTGTTTGATCCGATGGGTTTCTATTATCCTGCTTTATCACGTAGTTTGCAGTGAGCATGCAACTAAACTTTAATAATTTGTAATATAGTATGATGATATCACCTAGTTTAGAGTCTGCATGCCCATAACAATCTCTAATAATAATATTAATTCCTGAATGTCTACATAATCTATTGAATGATTTTCCTATTTCTCCAGAAAAGATGTGTCCACTGAATTCCAAAGTTGAGAAGCTGATGCTCACACAAGCACCTATATTTTAAACATATATAGATAAACACACAAAATTAAGATCAGAATCGACGAGTGAATTATATGGAGACTTGATTAAATTATACAATAACAGTTTGTACGGTAAATCCATTGATTATCTGAAAAAACGGATGAATTTGAGGCTATGCAATTCAGCTGAAAAGATGATTGTATATGGCTCAAAACACACATTTAGAAAACCCATCAGAATTGGTGATGATCTGAGTGCTGCTCATCTGAATAAGGATTCAATATATTTTGACAGACCTAGTTGACATCGGTCAATCAGTACTAGATCTATCTAAACTGCGGATGTATCATCTCCAATATAATGAATTGTCGAATATAATGAATTGTGAGCTTAGTATTGTTGCCGGCGATAGAGACTCCTTTTTTCTTGAGGTTTAGCACTGTAAACTTGAAACTCTTTTGCCGGCAGTGGTTAGAGACAGCTTTCTAGACACGTCGAATTACGATCTTGCTCAACCCTTATATTCAAGGAGTTTTTATTCGGTTAAAGAGAAATTTAAAGAGGAGAGTAAAGGGCTAGGTTATAGTGAATGGGTCATTTTAGGCCGAAAGTGTTACATTCTTTTAGGTAATAAACCTACAATGATGGCTAAGAGAGTCAAATTTTCAGGAACAGAGAATAGGCACCAGTCATATCTAGACTTCTACAATAACATTGTAGTTAACACAGTGCCACAGACTAGGATAGGGACGCCCAATCATCAACTTTTCACATTTAAAAATAGTAAAATCGTATTGTCTAACAACCACGAGAAGAGACATTGTGTGGGGAAAACACTAGTTTCGCATTTGGTCATTATTTAGGAATAGATGTCCTGGATGTGGATTAAATATTGGACGATTTTAGCAATGAATTGGATGAAGATGATACTAGTCCAACATTTGATGAAAGTTCGGAATTCGGAGATAGCCTGGAAAAGTACAACTTGAACCCAGAGTTTTAAAATTTTATTATAATCTATCTTTTTGAAAAAATCAAAATTTACTTAAAATGTCGATTTTTATTGTTTTCATGTTTAATTAACTTTTACTGTGATTTTGAAAACATGTTTCTATGGTTTTCATTTTAAATTACTTTTTTATTTGAATGTTTTGAAGACATGTTGTTAATATCTTCAATAATAATATTAATAGTAATAATAATAATAATAATAATAATAATAATAATAATAATAATAATAATAATAATAATAATAATAATAATAATAATAATAATAATAATAATAATAATAATAATAATAATAATAATAATAATAATAATAATAATAATAATAATAATAATAATAATAATAATAATAAGAGAACTATTTATTCGCTATGTATTTTTAACTAAACGCTATGTATTTTATAAACACTTTCTATGTAGATAAATACACAGTATCAGTAGAGTAAAACACTTCTATGTTAATTAATTAATTCTAGATATTTAATATATTCGCTAAGTAATTAATTAAAAACTACGTTAAATAAATAAATGCCAAGTCAAGAAAACTAAGTTATAGGTAAAATAAAAAAAACGATATGTCAATTAATAAAATCCATCAATAAATTTTAATTTTTTCTAAGATGTTCTTAGATCTTATTTTTTTCGACAATTATTACAAATTTTCAATAAAGCGGTATGTTTTTCTACGTAAAGTCTTAGAACTCTAAACATTTTGTTTAAGTCTTTTTTTTCATGTGATCTGATTTAATTTATTATCCAAGTTTCTGAAAATTTATATGCCCAAATATTTATTTATTATAGACAAAGTGAAAACAAATACTGAACTTATAATGGCTAATAATTTTGCAGAAGTTGAAGATTATCAGTCTGATCTTGAGTCTGATGTTGAAGTTACAAGTTTAAAGAAACCACGAGCCAAAAAGTGTCCAAAGATTGGACTCATGAAAAAGTATTTAAAAGTGCTGAAGAAGCAAAAAATGCAATTAAAGAAGAGAAAATATGGAGTTACTTTTATTCCAACAAAACTGAAGATGGTAAGAAAGTTTACTATCGATGCAATCAAGTTAAATTTAAAGGCAAGCAATGTGATTCTGCATTACATTTACTTTAAGACTCAAGATCAGACGAAGTTATTCTTTTTAGGGCAAAAGCTGAGCATAAGCATGAAGAAAAAATGTCTAAATCTGCAATATCTAACGAAGCTAAAGAACTAATTAAAGAGTTGTTTAAGCTTAAAATAAAACCTAAGAGAATGTTAGAAATCTTTCATGAACGAAGTATAAAGCCTGTTCCTACTACTATACAATTAAGAAATCAATTAAACAAGATTAGAAATGAAGTTTACGGGCCACCAGTAATAAGTTTAGGTGAGCTTGAAAATTGGCTTTAATCATCATCTTCTATACCAGAGTTAGAAGATGACGCCTTTGTAGACAATTATAAAATAACTTATGCCGATGAATATGAGTGTGAAGAGAGTAATGAAGAAAGCGATGAAGATGAAGTAAACCACGGCTCTAAATTTAGATTTTTTATAAGTACAATAAGATTACTA
>CAUHTR010008229.1:43610-74427 GCA_959609185.1 Schmidtea polychroa | reverse complement strand
AGCGATCTGTGCGAATAATGAAGTCACAGCAACATTTGGTTAATTTTGCTTTTTATCAGCTATAAATGCATTAAATTTACTGTTTGATTTGACAGATTTTAATTAATGACTTATAATTATCAACAAAATTTCAATTTTTTTATTATAAATTTCACACAAAACACTAAAATCCATAAAAAATATGAGAGCAAAAATTCCCATTTCATATTTAGATGAAAAATGGGCTGAAAAATTTGATAAATATATTTATTTATTTTTTTTATTTATTTATTTATTCTTGAATAATTTGTTAAACATATAAGGTAACAATTTAAGTATAAAAAAGCACCACTCAAACATTCTTTTAACGAAATATTTCGACTTTTCAATTTACATCTAATTGATGTAATGCCACATATATAGGAGAGACTTCCCACCATCTTTGTATTTGAGCTCGCGAACATTATAGACCGAAGGCATTGACCAAAATTAGTGATTACAATAAGGGTCTTAAGAGAAAAATAGGTATGTCTGATTTTAATATTTTATTAAAAAATTTCAATAATTATTGGAAATGCGTAATTTGTGAAGTGTTATTGATAAAGTCATTGGATTCGAAAAGTAATGTGCAAAATACTGTGAATATTTATGTTTTAAATGTTTTTAAATAGTTTTTTATAAATTATATATATGGATTGTGGTTATTAAATTAAATAATTATTAAATTATAAAATTAAATAATTTTAAATTTCAATATTTTAAAATTTACCTTTTCTTTGGTTGTTAGAATTAAAAGATGATTTATTATTTAAATTTAAATTTTTATAATTTTAAAAAAGCATTTTTATTAGAATATGATATAATTATTAAAAATGTTCAAAAGTCAATAATTTCTATAGTTATTCTATCCTACCTGCTAATGACAGAAAACTGTCGAAATATATCGTAAAACGAATATTTGAGTGGCGCTTTATTATAATATATTTATTTATTATATTTATGTGTTTATTTTAGCACAAATTTCTAGTGATTAATTATTCAATTTCTTATGGCTTTTAACTTATGTTTTCTAAAATTTTAAGGTTGATCATATATGAAACTATTTTATTTTATTGCTAAATTAAGCAATGCTAGTAATCAAAATTAGTTTTTATTCTATTTTTAATTTTATCCCATTTTGACTTATTTATGCTACTTTCCATTCCCATAAATAGATCAGAGAATTTGTAAACATATAATTAATATCAAATTAGGAACACAGAATAAAACATGTAGCCATTATATTAATATAAGTATTTTCATAGCGTTCAGGATCTATAGAATATAATATGTCTGCCCAACGCGAATCTGTTTTGTTGACGCACTGACGATTCATTTATTCCACTGGATGCAGGTAAAATAAATTATAAATAAAAAATAAAAATGCATACAATATAAATTTATCAAGTTCATTTAACATTTGAGGTATTTATTTTTTTCATATAAATAAACGTTTCTTCAAACCTACCCAGAAATCTGTTGATTTTATAGGTTTTCGGCCAAAATTAATTTCTTGCAAGTATACTTCGAAGAAATAAATATCATTTTACCAAAATACGTTTTGTATTATACATTTTCTAAATGAAAAAATTCTTTCAGGAAGAGGACTCTCCTCGTCACGCTTTTGCAACAAATACCTTCTATAATTTGACAGTACACACAACTATGAAACTCTCACTGCGTCACTGTTGTGCAGAAAATAATGTAACATTTTTGAGCATAAGATTTATTTATAAAATATGCATAACTTTCTGTAACATTTTTTGAAGATTTGATTTGGTCAGCAGTTTCAGTTTCTTCAATGCTTTCAGTAATTTAAATAATTTTGTTTGAAATGATTAATTTGGATTTCGTAGGTTTGAATGTTGACATTTTGATAAATTGCAAAAGAGATAATATAAATAATATTATTTTAATATTTTAATAATTTCAATATAATATAATATTTAAAATTGTTGATAATTTGTAAATAAATATGTAGTAATAATTATGGTGAATTTCAACCTTTTCCTATTAAATATTCCTAAAGACGAACAGTTTTCTATATACTTCAAATGTTATCAAGTATACAAATGTTCGTGTGTACATTATGAAATAAGAACTACTATCACCATACTCATACATGACAAATAAAATAACAGACAAGTTTAAACTTGCCTATAAATACAAATAAACATATCTAACACAAGTAGTAAATCTTTAACTTTAAAATATTATACAAAGTATACCTAGCCTCTATATATTAAGCTTTGCCCTTCAAATTTCGGATAAATAATTTAATATCAGAAAATGAATCTCTTAGTAAAATTTGTAATAATATTAATTAGTATTAATTCGCTGAAACTATAAATATTTATTTCAACAATGATTAAAAATATAAATGTTAATATAAAAGTTTTATTAAATTAATTTTAACAAATATTTTTGAGATTTTCAAATAATTATTTCATAATAATTAATAATTAATTGGAAACTTTAATTTTATTTCAAAATCAGCAACAAAAAGTGATATTGCAATTGTTAATTGAAAATATTAACAAATCAAATTAAAGATAAATAAAACTAATTAATAATTATTTACAAGAAATAATATCGAAGTCCATTTAATAAGTCAAAATCAAGATTTGATTATATTTATAAAAAATCTACTTTCTTTATGAAATTTGAGAAAAAATGAATAATTTTTCAACTTTATTTGTTTATGTCATAACTGTGTTTGTAACTATCAGTTTTTCTTCAATTTATAAAATAATTAATTAAATATTTGATGGGATTTTGTTTTAAATCAATCCGTTTTTTGTACTATTATTTAATATAGGTTGTGAAAATAGAATTATTCTTATTTTATTGGATAATGAGCTAAATTTTGCTCTATGATTTTATTATTCTGGGTTCCCTATATTGCCATCCTAAATTTAATTTGTTGCACATGAAGTGAAATTTATTTTTCTAAGATGACAAACAAAATAAATTATAAATATCTCTCTTACATAATTGATTATTATAAGAACTTTTTTCAATTTCCAATACTGACTTCTTTTCAATCGACATTATATCGATGTTTTTTTGATATCTTTACTGATTCATAGTCAAGTTGTTTAATGATAATTTATGCAATTATTGTTAACTTAACAAAAAGAATTCCAATAAATAATAATTTAGTACTTCGCTAATTTATTTAAACAAGAAATCATTTATCTAAGATAACATTTCATAAGGCTTTTTTCTTTTATAAGTTAAAATAAGTCACATAATTTATTTGAACACTATAACCGCCTCCTTTGGACAACATTTTCTATAATTTAAAAAAATCAATAAAATTTTATAATTATATGTGATGTAAAAATCTTATAATGCTAAATAAGATCTTTATAAGATAAGAAATCATTGCGTTTAATAGCACCTAAATAATTTTTTTTTCTGAAAGATCTAATAAAAATAATTAATTTTTAAACGATAAAAACATTTTTAACAATTTATGGTGTTAAATGAAATCTTAAATCTTAATTTAAATTACATTTTGGCTTCGGAGTTGCTCCGAAATATATTTGTTAATCAAATAATTTTCCTACTGTTCTTCGTTTTCAATTATGTTGGCGCACAACCACATTACCTTTTTTTTGTTTTACCGGTCTTCCATAAAATCTCCATAAATTATTATATAACCATCTGAAAGATTCTTTATTTTATAGTTTTATATAATTAAATCTGTGATTAAAATTATTTTAATCCATAATTTAAACCAGCAAACTTTACTGTATTTAAATTGAAATATAAAATATTTCCTAATTTATTCAGTCGTACTTATAATATTTTTATGGTAGTTTGCAAGAAAATTTTAATGCAAATTGAGAGAGAAATACTTAAAGAAAACAAAATTAATTAGCAGAGAAAATATACATAAAATAAAAAAGTAAAAAGGGAAATATAATAAAAGAAAAATGAGATTGATTCTCGGTGAAAATTTCATCAGATGAAAAATATACTTAGGGGAGGTGAAATTTCTAATAAAGAAGGGAAATATATTTTTAGGATAAAATGCAAAATAACACTGTCTTAACATCTTTATCCATTAAAAAATTCCTGATCAAAGATTGTTGAAAACATTTGTTTTGACCTCAGGAAAGTATGGGAGGATGGTTTGTTGCATTTGATGATTTTCTACTTCCTTGTGATATACATTGAAAATTTCAATTAAAACCTTGATTAAATAAATAAAATATGCAAATCAAGCTTCATTTTACAAGATGAAAATGGTTGATTAGTTGATTATATTATGTAGACATTGAAAATTCAGATATTTTTCTATCAATAATTTTAGATCAGATACTGAAAAATATAATT
Organism: Schmidtea polychroa; assembly: GCA_959609185.1. Classification (NCBI taxonomy): domain Eukaryota; kingdom Metazoa; phylum Platyhelminthes; order Tricladida; family Dugesiidae; genus Schmidtea; species Schmidtea polychroa. The sequence continues at coordinate 70,065 of CAUHTR010008229.1, read as the reverse complement.
GAGAAATATTTACGGATCACCATTGACATTATTTAATTAATTTAATATATATGTTTTTATCTATTTCCACATCCAAGAAACAGAAATTACGGGATTCTGAAGAGCTTTAACTATTCATTAGTACATTTTATTTTCTTTATATGCTGATTTTATTTCAAAAATATAACAAATTTAAAAAGAATATATAATAAAGATTTAAATACTAAAATCTTTAAAATTTACTAAAAACTTGAAAACTTGATTAGGAATTTAATTATCAAAGAAACAAATTAATCGAGTGACAAACGTGCAATTACCGATAATTATATTCATTATTATGTCTGTGAGTTGTTTTCAGCTGAGAATTAAATATTTCAATGATTTATCAAAATAATTTTAAATTGTAAATAACTGACTATTAAAATAACTTTTGAATAATTTTTAAATTGGATTTTTTAAGTTGAAATTTTTGAATTAAAAATTAGAATAGCTTTTTTAAAAAGAAGTTTTATTAATGAAAAATTTTTAAATAAATATGTTTTAAATATTGAAATAATTTGATAAATGGTTTTGAAAATATTTTATTCAACGCTGAAAATTTGTTTAAGATTATACAATATGTCATATAATAAATACTTGGAATTATGTCGTTAACTTTTGAACCGGATTTAAAAAATAATTTAGAAGATGTTTTAGCAGCTTCTAATAATGTCAATTTGATCGGCTGAATATTTTTACTTGTGATGAAAGTGATTTGGTATCAGTTTACAAATAGATCTATGTTTTGCAAGAAAAAAGACAAATGTAAAATCAGGGCCTAGGAGAGAGAGTGCGGGACCTGGAGCCAAATTCTTTTGGGGCCCCTTTTTAATAATTAAAAAAATATATAGTTAGCGACAACACAATATAAAAACAAATTTTATTATATTAATGATTTACGGGCTTTTGAAATTGCAAATTTATCAATTATTTCACTAAAATTTAGGTTTCTTGCAATATCGTTATTAATATGCAGCATTGCTAATCCATTTAGCCGCTCTTGTGCCATTATAGATCTCAAGTAATTCTTAATACGTTTTTGAGCTGAAAACGTACGTTCAGACTCGGCTACAGAAACCGGGATTGTCAAAAATGTTCTTAATACAACTACAAGATTTGGAAAAATTGACTCCAAATTCATTTCAATAATAGATTTAAGCACTTCTTTTGGCTTTGATGATTTGAAGTTGGTTGCGTAAATGCTTTTAAAAAATATCATTTCATCATACAGGTCTGTTGAAATGTCATCCGAAAATTTAATTTTAATCTTGTCGCACTTATTTTGCAATATGTCTTCATCAATGCTATTGAAGGTCCACAGGAATTTAAAATTATCACAAATTTCAATCATTCTTGAAAAACGAGTTTGTAATGATTTTTGTAAAACTGAAATGATCTTATTGAATATTTGTTGATAATGTAATTCAACAGCTGCTTCATCAATAAACTTTCTTTTAATTTCAAATGATGCGTGAATGGAGAATTTTTCAGCATATTCCTTACTATCACTCATCACCTTTTCCCATCGCATTAATTTTATTGAATTAATTAGTGCATCTATATTCTCGGTTTCGACGTCCAAAGTTGCATCTCTTGCTTCTAACAATAAATTTGTGTTCTGAAGATTTTGGGCCCGGTGTCAGTGGTCCCTCTGGCCCCGCCTCTCCTAGGTCTTGTGTAAAATACAAGTGAAAAATGCAAGCAGATCTTTTTTTGTCCAATTAAGTTTAACTTGCTTAACACGTTCACGCCAGCGCCGATTTTCATACTGCGCATCATTTGGCGGCACATTTTATGTTATTGAAAAAAAGTTATGTTTATAATACGTTATTGTGGTGATGTGGTTCATATATACTTTGGATAAAATATCCGATTCGAATCTACTTTGGTCAACAGCTTTAAAATTTTTGAGAAAGGAATTATCATTGAATTCTGACATTTACAAATTTCAAGATTTTATAATATATATTTGAAAATACAAAAAAGTTATATACAAAACTAACTTATGTAAACAAAATTTTAATTACAATTTCTTTTAAAACTCGAACAAAGTATTTAAAGTAAATTAGTTTTTACAAATAAAATCACATGTAGGTTTTTGTTGTATACATAAAATAATACAAAGATTCTCCTATTAGATATTCTAATTGAAGAAAAATGCATTGCTGTTCAATCCAACATTTATGATAGCTGACTATATTTCGATGATTTAGGGCAGATAGTATTTTGATTTCTCTTAGAATCTCCAAATTTGATGGTGATAAAGTTTGAAATTTATTAACCTCATTATAGTTGATTCCAGTTTCAATTCAATACCATTGGTGATCACTGGATTAGGTTAGGAACAATTTCAAATATTTGATTCAAACGAATTAGAGAATCTAAAATTCCTTCTTCAATAACTGAAAATGATATTTAATTATTTTGTATTTCATTTAAATTAATTCTTAGTGGCGGAATAGCAGTTAACAATCTTCCAAAAAGTGGATTGTTAAAGAGTCTATCATTTTCTTTTCCCATTTTCATCTTGTTAGAATCTGCGGTTTTAGCTCTTGGTGCGAAACATAGTTTTTTTGTTGAATCACAAGATCCCAATTTTCGTGAAAGGAAAGCAACGTTCCATTTTTGCATATAAGATTTACATAGATTTCGATTTGATCGTGTAACGGCGCAATACAGTTATTAATTATAATTCTAATTAAAAATAAATGTTTTTGATGAATATACGTTAAATTTTCTAATATACGTCTAATAACACAATCAAATACGCCCAACCAGTGGTACGCGCCACCCGATGAAACAGGTTAGTGTGGGCAACTGATGATCCTCGCCGGCGTGAACGTGTTAATGTTTTCATAACAGTCTGTAAGAAATGTAGTAGATTAAAAATGGATAATTATTTCTGACGTAAGTGTGGATTGCATGAATGTTTCAAGGGTAATTTTAATAATATACAAATGAAAATAAATAATATAAGAGAACCATGGAAAGATGGCATGACGAGTGTTATTAGTAAGATTAACTAGTGAGAAAAATTTAACAATACGCAAAATTTCAATAAAGATTAGTAGGATTAGACTCTTCACAATACACTGAAAATGGCATAGATTGACAACAATTTTGACTGATTTGAATCCTAAAACTAATGGTCTAAAAGAAATATTTATGGGAAATGTTTAAAACAGTTTTTGCTTTGAAAATTTATCCTATTTTTAATTATGTATCTCTTTCGTGTTCAATGAAGTGTATAAACTCATTCTATACGTTTCTGATAGGATATTACAGCAAAATCTGTCAAAATATTAATCACAATTTTATAATTTAATTCTTATAAATAATAAATTTCTTTCAATTTACAGTTTTTAGAAATTCTTTATTTTCAAAAATGTAGAAAATGTGGCATATGACATTGGTCCCCAAAAGGTTTAAAAACTCATCGAAGTTATACATTTTTATAGTGTAACAATTAAAGAGTAACACTAGATAAATCCTGCGCCGAAAATTCGTTGTTTCCATTAAGAATTTATTTATCTCAAGTTATCAAATAAAAAAAACACTACTCATCCTTTTCAGGAGGGTTGCTTATTTTTATTACAAAATTTTATTTCAAAGCCGATCTTTTTATCTGAAGCTTTTGTTGAGTTTACATTTAAATATTTTTCATATGGCTGCTTTTGATTGACACAAGCTAAGAGATACGATAAGATATGTTAATTATCATAAATTTACAATAGTTTTTGCGATGCTCTAAAACGCAAACAATCAACCGTAGACATCTAATAATGTCAAAGGAAATTGAAGGAAAATCTTTTATCAAGAGCACTTAAAATCAATTTATTTTTTCTCTTGTTTTCACCATAATAATTATTATGTCAACTCACATTATTTATATAAACAAGAGGATAATAAAACTCTTGTTGAAGTCTACTTAAATAAAATATAATATTTGTTGTTAAATTTAAAGTATCTTGTACTATAGCAAGTGACTTTTCGTAATATTAAAATGATCAGAAAGTCCAATACACTTAACAAACTTACCACATATTTGAAATGTTCATTGAATACCTTTTTAAAACTATATATATATATATATAACAAGATATAGAGGTCAGAAATAATTTCATCATTTACGTATACTAATCGGCATGTTATTCTAACTTATATAAGTAATTCGGGGGCAATACAATATATTTACTTGTTGTACGAACTACACCCGTTTGCAATGAACAAACGCATTTAATATAGAAAGCGAGACAGTGGTAGAAAATATAAACTGAAACACACAAACACAACACATAGTAAAAAATGCATGTAAATTTTCGATATGTAGAATCGTTATAATTAATAAACGCACTGAAATAAATCATTAACAGACAATTTTAGAGATTTTTAGAAAAAATTACCGAAAAAATTTAGACGAAAATTCTGAAAAATCAACTTTGAGTTGTATAGATAATAAAGACATTATTTCGTAAGATTTATCTTCAATTTTTAATAAAATCTGACTTACATTATAACGAAGTAAATCCAAAAACTTCATAAAAATCCTAAAAACCCTGAAATTTAATTATAAATAATTTATTATAAAAATGTTGATAAAAAGTAATATATAAGAGCTTGAATTATGATCTCATATCTATATAGATCAAAATTCAAGTCTTAATATTTACTTTAAATGAAAAAAGTTACTTGAAAACCATTTATAAAATGGCTAAAATAGTTAATCGTAAATTATTTCGTTAACTATTTCGTCAGAAATATTTTGTAATTATGATGTAGTGACCCATCTATAATTGGTTGTGCACACCAACCCATAATATAGATGCGTTTGTCCACAGCAAACGGGTGTATCAACTTATCAAACATCACACGATATGATATGCATGTCATATCGACATTTGATACAGATAGCCAACGTGCTTAAGTGGTTAACAAACCGGCTATCAATTATTAAAAAAATATTGACAAGATTTTTGTGAAAAATATATTTAATCAAAATATTTAAGAAAATTCATAAATCATATTAATTTTATTTTTCATTATATTTAAAGACTTTCATATTCCGTGACAGGAATGGGTTGTTTACGATGTTTATTCTCAATTCTGTATATTCTTTACATTTAATCACAATTTTCCGTAATTTTCATGTAAATTGGGTTAGTGGATCAATAGTTACAGGTATTTTATTTAAAGGTTACGAAATTTGGTTTTTCACCAGAATGTTTAAAGTTATCGGGAAATTTAAGGGGACAATATAGTGTAAAAAACGGCCAACCCTTTAAATAGACATACATCAAGTCCATCAACTCTCAGCAGAAGTCTTTAAATTTGTTCATTATACACAAACAACATTAAAATGTTTTACCAATTAACCTTATTTACAAAAATATTTCAACTAAAAACTAATTACACATTTTAATTAACACATAATAATATTTTTGCAATTTAAATCACTCTTAACTTATCAATTATTTATCAGTCAAATCCTTTATTATTTTGTTTAACTTTGATTAGTTATTGTTTTCTTTTAACATTTTAATTATTTTCATAACGATTATGGATCGAATATTAATTTCTTAATGTAATACAAATTGTATGCACTACCCTTGTGAAGTGTTATTGATAAAGGATGTGCTGAAAATTTGTGTTGCCAAAGGGAATCAAAATTTATCTATAGTCATTTTGAATTTTTTTTGTATTTATTTATTTTATATTTTACATTTTCACTTCAAAATATTAATTTTGAATCATTTTTTTACAAGCAAAGATTTTACAAGCTATTATCTTGAAAAAATAGATTTATAATAAATTACAAAGAAATGGTGAAACATACAAAACACCAAAATAATAAATTACCTTACAAAATTTTAGACACCCGCCAAAAATAAATATTTTGAAATCATTTTTCAATTTAAAAATTTTTCAAATGTGCTGAATAATTCAGTGCATTTTTAGATAAAGTTAAGGTACTTAATTTTTTTTTGTAGTTCCTCTCGATTTTTCTTATATTTTAAATTTAGGTCCAATTTAGAAATTATACATTATTATGTTATTTTTAGTACTCACATTATGATCGAATTCCTGCACGCAACTGAAAAAATTATCTCTATATTTTCTAGGTAGTCCATATTTTTTCTAGTATCAATTTCTCTGTCTTAAAATGTTATTATAACATTCTGCAAAGATTTTATAATGTTTTCTTCGAAATCAGATATCTGTTACAAAAAATTATATACATCAATGAAAAATTTCCAGTAAATGGGCGTTTCTAGCTTGGAGTTCCTAAGCTTCTGCCCATTCTTATTATTGGTTGAAGGAGTGGATGAATGCCAAATTATTATTCAAAGAATAACAATATACGTAGTGTGCCCAAGATGTTATGTGACTCTTATAAAAGTAAATAAATGAAATAGGTAATATAATTCGTGTATATAGAAGTCTCAGAAAGGTGTCAAAGTTACTTTCCGAAATCTGGTTACACACTGAAGAAAATATATCAATGTAAATGAAAATTATTTTGAGAAATAAACCTTACATAATATAATATATTTGAGTTCATTTATTTATTGTTTCATTATCTCATTGTTTTATTTGGCGCACCACTTATCTTTGAAATGACAAAACATATAGTTGTTTATAATTATTTTTCCGGTATGTTGGTTAATAGGTAAAGTAGAGTGATTTTTGTTATTCTCATTACTCAATGCTCATATTTTTGTTTATATTTTTAATTATCATACTCATTTTACGCAAAAATATATACTAAATTGTTTTTGGATAAAAGAGATATAAATAATGTATTATTGTCACTTTCATAAATACAAATTTGTCAATGTCCTAAAATAGAAATATTATAAATCATATTTAAGCTTTTTTGTTTAAGTTTAAAGTTGTCCCCATATATTATAAATATGTTTAAAACAAAGATTTCTTTAATGAAGAATGCAAATGCAAAAATGTCTAAGAAATTCACAAATTATACATTATTTTTTTAGGAAGAATTTGATCATTGACATATAAATTAAATAATTTTATTTCTTAAAAACTTTAAATATTTTTTAGAAAATATTAGTCAAATAGGATTCTTTGTTAATGAGTTAAATATATGCAATAATACTTCATTACATCTTTTATTAATTGGAATACTACTGATTACTTTATTCACATTTTTTAATTAATATAAATTATTAACTTTCTTACATATTCTGTCTAGTTTGCGTATCATCTTATTTTAGATGGATGTAAAATATTTTGTAAATTTCTCTTTCGCTACCTTTGTATACAAAGAAGGGCACCTCTGTTTTCGATAAAACATAATTTATTTTAAATATTTGGTTATTTGTAACTTTTGTCTGTATTTATGAACAATTCAATGGTATTGTTGTATGATTAGAAAAGTTATATATTATGTTGTTAATAATAATACATTTTTATTATTATTTCGTGCATAAAAATGTCCGAACTTGACAGCCTGTTTAATAAAATGATTTTAGGACAGTCGGGGCACTTGTGTGTGTCTTTTGTAAACAAAAATTAAAAAATAAAAAAAGTAAATTTAAACGAACTTTATTTAACACAAAAATTGCCTTTTGAAGAATTCTAGAAAAAAAAGGTTTTCAGTTTAAAGAATAGTTATTGTTAAAAAATAACTTGGAAATTTAATGACTTATGTATTATTTTATAATTGAGATTTTATTTCAGTTTTTAGTGGAAATAATAAAAAAATATAGAATATCATATATTAAAAGTATGAATATTGACATATTCAACTATGGTTTAACCCAAGAAAGGTACGTACAATAAAAACGCAGATATAAAAGGAAATATCTCCTGCTAGTCCATATATCTTTTTTAAATAACTATATGCCATTTTTAAAATATAGTTATAAATACGATTCTATATAAATTTATCTGTGCATTTATTATTTACATCTTTATCGTCCACACCTTTATTATCCACTTCGTTTTTGTTTGCGCTGTTTTTGTTGCTCTTTTATTGATGGATACCTTCAACTATATTTCTGAACTTCACTTGAGCTTCCTTATTTTCATATTAACCTTCTCAACTTAAGATTTAGTATTTATATTATTTATTTATATTTCTTCTTTCATCTTAATCTTTTACTTTTTGCATCATTTTAATAATTCGAAAGTTTCTCTTGACTTTTTAAACTCATTCTTTGATATCTTGTCAACGACATAAAATCTACCAATTTCATTTTCAATCTGATTTGGTTATTTCCTTTAAATTGACCATTAATAATTTTAATAATTCTTCAAAATATAAATATTTCTTAAAAATAAAAAAAAAAATTTCCAAATAAAAAAACATTTTGAACTAATTTTGAATATAACAGAAAATTTAATTTAAATTCCTGTTTAATATATAAACAACGTTGAATTTTTGAATAATTGAATTTGATATAACATTTCTCGATAATTCGGCCTTTACTCTAAATCAGTATTGGATAAATATTTTAATTAATATAATTAATATTAATAAAATTTATTTACACATGCTATATAGGTATGATTTTTATTTAAAAATATGAGCTAAGTATATTTTATGATAAAATAATAATAAATGATTAACTTAAGAAAATATTTTTAAATTTTGTGATCACTAATTTGGTAATGTTGTTTATTATAGGAATTTTGTGGTGAGAGAAAATTTATTTTTCTGAAAAAATTAAAATCCTATAATAAAGGTTGTCTTTTCCAAGAAGATTTTCAACACACATAATAGTTAGAAAATGTTGTTTAGTGAAACCGAGTGTATCACAAATTTGCGTTACTCTCAAAATTCTATTAGATAATTATTTAAGTAACTTTTATTTTTATTTAAAATTAGGCCTAAAATTTTATGGAGAGGCCTTAATGTTTATGTTTTTTTTAAATAATCAATAATATTTGTAAAGTAATATATAATAAAAGTTAATTAGGGATTGTATTTAGACTCTCAATCAGAAAAAGATGCCTTTATTCTCACTCATACAACCTTCAAAGCGATATACAGTAATATGTCATCAAACACTCAAACCGCTAGTGAGGCACCTCATATTCCATTAATAGTTCTTTTGATTATTTTGTCATTAATGCTTTTAATAATGATCATCGCTCTGATTATACCGAAAGATAAACAGGACTTTTTTCTTAACATGTGCAAAGCAGAGGACATGAAATTCAACTACATTGATACAGCGCTTTATAGAGCTCGGCATTCAATGTATCGAAAAGAGATATATTTGCAACAAATGAGACGATCAACCGCTTTTTCTAGTGATACTGACTCAAAGAATTTGAAAAAAAACAATAAAATTCCTTGCGATATGAAAACATCTCCGCTATTCAAAAAATCTGACACTACAACAAATAATTCTGTTAAAAGCAGCGAAGTCAACCTTCCGATAAATCGGTATATAAGGTATTCAAATTCTGAGTCGGCACTTGGTTCTTGTAAAGGTCGAAATTGTCCATTAAACAAGGATGGATCCAACGATTCAGAAGAATCCCTACTTAAATTAATAGAATAAAATTATTTTCAATGATTAAGATTTTGTGGAGATGATTTTTAGAAAGTAACAAATATATAATGTTTGTCATCGTTTGATGGAATTGAAAATATTTTATTTTTAAAAATATTTTGATATTTCATTTACTTTTTATTTTATATATTTATGTTTTAAGCACTCTGGCTTTACTAATCGAAAGAATCATATATTTATTTTTGAATTGTTATTATTTGATTTGAATTATTATTATCATTATTGTTATCATTATTGTTGTTATATTTATTATTATTATTATTATTATTATTATTATTATTATTATTATTATTATTATTATTATTATTATTATTATTATTATTATTATTATTATTATTATTATTATTATTATTATTATTATTATTATTATTATTATTATTATTATTATTATTATTATTATTATTATTATTATAAATTAATAAGTTAATAAGTTAATAAATTACTATGATAAGTTAAAATAATTTATATATAATAAATCAATATTTTACTACATTACTATTAAAAAAAAATGTATTGAAAGTCTTCTCCGTTATAAATTAAGCCTAATCATTCAAAATTGAGAAATATCTTAATTTGTTTTTGTAATTGTTTACATTTATTTTTTCATCAAAATTTCTTAATACTTTGGTTGGTTGTATTTCTTTTGAATATATATTTTGAAAATCTCATAAATTAATTAAAAAATATTTAAAATAAGAATTTTAAATATATTTCATTTTATTTCAAAATTGCTTGTTATTGTTCATTATTATATTTTTCTATTAAAGTTTTGTTGATGTAATTGCGAAGAAGTTCAAATAGGTTTCATTAGTCTGTACAGGGACGCTTCGATATTATATTATTCTTCCATTAGTGTTTCATAGCTTAGGTGTTTCAAACATTTTTTTTAATATAATGTAATTTATATATTGTTTATATTGTTAATAATCCACATTATTAATATTATTATTATTATAATTAATATTATTATTATTATTATTATTATTATTATTATTATTATTATTATTATTATTGTTAATATTATTATTATTATTATTATTATTATTATTATTATTATTATTATTATTATTATTATTATTATTATTATTATTATTATTATTATTATTATTATTATTATTATTATTATTATTATTATTATTAATATTATTAATATTATTATTATTATTTGAAATCAAATATCAAGAGTTAGTGTTAAATAAAAAATTGCGCAAAATAGGATAATTAAAATTTAAATCTAATATTATTTAAAATGTTAAATATATATTTTACAATTTAAAGATTTTCTTATGTTTCATATTCAATAATAGCTTATTTATTTAATAAATAGATAAACGACTTTTTTAATAAATATATTATAGCATTTTTATTTAATAACATTTTTATAATATAATAATATTACTCTAAAGATAAATTTAATTAGCTTATTAATTAATTAAATTAAAATAATAATTAAAATAATTATATAAATTATATAAAAGAATAATATAAATAATAATTGTATAATTATTCGAATCAAAATTGAATTATTATTTGGACAAAATTAACTACAAAATATTGAACGAAATGACGAGTGAAATAATTTTCTGCGAGATATGCACGAAATAACTATTTTAAGAAATTTTGTTTTAATCCTCAGTTAATTCCACAGTTAAATAAATACCAGCAAAATAATATTATGTCAACAAATTGAACATAATAGTTTGTAATTTGCATACTAATTCAAAAATACCGCGAATGAACTACAAAAAAAAGAAATCAATCGAAAATAATTTTAATTAAATTTAATCGACAAAAATTTCTACGAAGAATTCTAAAAATAGTTGCAAAATATGAATATTGATTATTTTATAATGCAATCTCTCCCAGGCCAAATCTGATTTCTGCATATTTCCCTGCCAGCATTTCAGTTTCCTTTGGACTGCTTATTGAATCCTCCAAAGGAATTAATACAATTATTTGCTCAACTAATGTCTTTGGGGAAATTGGTAAATAAGTCTTTTACACTGTCAATATTTTCATTCAACTTTTTTTGATTTAGCAGTAGAATTCAATTTAATTTTTAAAAAAAATATCTTACTTAATTTCTTAGTGTAATTTTGTTTTTAATAAACATTCTAATAAGACTTTTACTACTTATAATATAAAGTAGCTTTATGCAGGGTTTTTTTAATAAATACATTTTTAAATTAGTAATTAATGGTAATTTCTATTTTAATTTACAAATAGTGCCGGCTTGAGCATTTGGGGGACCATGTGCGAGATTAACCACGGGGATATTTGTTTTATTAATTTGCTTTGCATTTTTTCAACCTAACATATTAACATCTGCTATAAAAAATTACTAATATAAAATATGATTGACATCACATTGTTGCATATATAACTTGCATAACTTAAATAAAAATATACATATATACTGTTGAGGAATATTACTTTTTTAATTAATTTTTTGACTTTGATTTGAGAAATGTCTCAATTAAATTTTTCTGAATTTTTTTTTAAAATTAAATTATTGGTGTTTAAATATTCATGTGGTAGTATATTGGAAGTTGTGAGAAATTTAAAAGTTTTAGATTTATGTTAAAATATGCTAATAAAGTTTTGTGAGATTTTCTCGGTCAATTTATTATTTGAACACTTTATATTTTAATTAGTTTTGAAAACCCAACCAAATTTTCTTCCAAATTTAAATTTATAGTTACATTCGAATTTCTTGAAAGCTCAGAAGAAGATTTGGAATGGAAGTTAATTTATGTCAGCAGTGCTTATAAGGCAGATTTAGATCAAGTCCTTGATACAGTTATAGTTGGACCAATTCTTGTTGGTCATCATTTTGTTCTTGATATTAATGCTCCAGATTCAGCAAAATTCCCTGTTAATGATAGTGTTGGTGTAAGTGTGGTTTTACTGGAAACATTTCATAAAGATCAACAATTATTTCGAATCGGTTATTTTTTCAGGAAGGAATATGAAAAATAAGAAATGAATTTTGTTCATTTTATACCAACTTTTACTTTTAACGAAACATATACATATTTAACAATTTTCTATCAGAATTTTGAAAACTGAAATGCAATTATAACTTTGAAAAATGGAAATCATTAGTATCTCTATTTTAATGTTTTCATTGAAATAAAAACACAAATAAAAAAATTTTATGATGACTGATCTATTTAAAATGCGCAAAATTAAGTACATTTGTTGTATTTTGGAGAAAAGATTTATGAATTAAAATAAATTTCATAAGAAAAATATAAACAAAATGATCATGTTAAATACATTTTTTATTTAAAACAATAGTAATTATCAGAATATTTATAAATAAATCTATTTTACTTTTCGAGCTCATTTTGTACTGAATTCTTCAATTATATCATCGTAATTTATTTCTCTTGAAATTTCATTTTTGATTGACAAAATTGATAATGAAGTAAAAACATCCTGACTAATTGTTGACCGTAGATAATTTATTATGATTTTCAGCTTTGAAAATGATCGCTCTACAGAAGCTAGGGTAACAGGCGTCGTTAACATTATTTTGAGACTTGTAATTAAATTCGGATAAATTTCTGACAAGTTATTTTTAATAATGTATTTTAATAATTTTAAAGCAGTTTCATTTTCATGCACGATATTCATAAAAGAACTTAATTTCTTCATATAAATCTATATCATCTAAATCTGCTTCTATTGCTAGTTGTAAGTCATTAAAACAATTTAAAATGTAACTATCATCTTTCAATTTCAATTTATTTAAATCGAATAAAAACCCAAAAATATTGTTATGTTTATCATAGCATTCGAATCTTTTTTGAAAGCAAATACGTGCAGTATCAACAATTTTTATAAAATAAATTATTCTGAAACTTTCCTTAGGATCATCAATTGGTCTATCTTCTCCTTCATATGCAAATAATTTTCTCATTCGTCTTCGTCGTGTTATTTCAAATTCTGAAGATATTTTCAAATCATATGCACTCGCTTTAGCTTTTTTTAAACATGATTCAAAACCGGATTTCCTAATTTCTTCAAAATATACCTAAAGCTCTCTTAGACGAGAAACAGCCACATCTATCTGGATTGTGGAATTCTATAGTATTTTGCTGACGAATTTGGCTTTTGATAATAAATCATACCAAATAGTGAGGCTAACAATAAATTCAAATTTGGTAAGTTTCTGCTCAATGGAAATTATTTTACCTTTAATTGTATTATCAGTTGCTGCATTTGAAATCTTAACTAAAGCAGTTTGGAAATATTAAATTTGATACAATAATGCTTTTACACCTGCACTCCTTTATATTCTCTTTTCATATTTGCCCCGTTGTCGTATCCTTCAGCTCGGCTGTCAGATAGCTTTAGACCTGTGGTATTTAAAACATCTTTTATTGTGTCAGATAAGCCCTTTCCTGTAGTGTCATACATTCTTACAAATGCTATAAAATATTCCACAATTTTTACTTCCCTAACATTTATATCAACACAGCGTAAAACAACTAATAGTTGCTCCTGATGACTTATATCAAGAGTACAATCAAGTAATATAGAATTTAACTTTATTTCCCAAAGAATTAATTAATTCATTTTGAATTAAATAGGACAAATAACAGTTTCTCCTTTTTTTCTTGCCATTTTAAACGGTAGTACGATTAAGGTGATCTTTTGAAACCGGATCAAATCTAGCAATCAGTTCTAATAAACCTAAATGGTTGCCACTGAGCGGTGAATATAGTGTATCACTACTTCCTAGGAAAGCTAAATTATGTTCAGATAAATATAAAATTGCTCCGATTATACGTTCAAAAACCTTTTTCCAACGATGTGTTTCAATGCCAATTATCCGTTCATGTTCTTGATCTATTGATCTATTGATATTGTGTTTAGTTTGAAGTTAAGTCTGCATAGATTTTATATGATGCACTCATCGCTCATGCGCTTTAAGCCTTTGACTCAAATAAATCCAATCATTGAAACCATTATTGTATAATGATACATCAGTTTCGTTGTCCATAAAGGTTTACATGGAAAACACCATACTTTGTTCATAGTTTTCGAATATATTAGCCATCGTCTTTTTAGAGTTTAGCCGTTTGTAACTTTTCTATTGTAATATTTTATATAGAAAGATCTTTTATTCTTGTCTATCGAAAAATCGAAATTATTTATTTGAATTAAAGCAATTTTGATGTTTCGATAATTTACTTGGCCATGTACCAGGGTCTTCAACATCTAATAGTTTAATTTCTTCGGCTGTTTCAATATCGGATTTGTTTTGGTGATTCAAAATCATTATATGATTTTCTTCTTGTGGATCACATTCTAAAATATTATTATTACTTCCTTCATTATTATTTTCTTCAAGTGAGTAACCATCACCACCAGAACGAATGCAGTATTAGACACGTTGACGACATATTTTAGCATACTATTACTTTGTTTTTCACCAGTAGTTCACGCTTTAATTTTTTCTTAAGTTTTTCACTTCCACTTAAATATTTTCTTCCTCGATCTCGATATCTTCCCATTTTGCCAGCCTAAATGTATACAATATATAAATATTGACAAATCTGATATTTATACCAAATTACTGAGTATATATTTACTTATTTACCAATAAGAATTATGATATAAACTATTAAATTATAGACACAAACATTAGAAATAATACAAATTTAGCAAAAAAGTTAAATTTAAATATACAACGACAGGCCACCAACCAACAGATCGAATTCTCATACTATATTTCCAAAAAAACAAAGTTCCAAAGTCTTTCGGTTTTCTAATATTTTTAAAAACAAAGCCAACTATGTGAATAAATTTGAATTTTCTTTAAAAAAGTTTGAATTTGAATTTCCACCAATCGGGAGCCATTAAATTTTTCCAATTTAAATTAACATAAATAATAATGTAAACATTTTTTTAGGTTTAAAAAGGCATTTGAAAAATGGAATGTTTGTGATTTTTTTAAAATGTTTTTTTAGAAAAAGAAACTTTTAAAGAAACAGTCTGAATTGAAGGAAATTTTAATATATTGTGTAAATTTCTAATTTTTTTCTTGTATTTAATAAACTTTCCAAAATGCAAAGTCGGGTGCGGTCGCACCTTCGCACACCATACCAAGCCGGTTTTGTTTACAAATGACATAGACTCCTATTATATTTTGTCACTAACTTTGTGATATATTCCGTAAATTATGCCATGATTCCTCATTAAGGAATTACTAAGACCTTCAGGAGTCCGTCAAATTAAGGTATAGACCATATAAAAAATTATAAAAAAATTATAACAAATTATTTTCCCGGAAAATTGCAAATTCAATTGCGTATTAAAATTTTTAATAAAAGTTATATTTTTCAAAATTGAAAAAAACAACGAAATTTTTTACAATTAAATGAATTTATGTTTAAAAGTAAATTGATAAAAAATCGATATTTTATAAAAAAATTAAAATAATGCTAAAATGAGAGACCAAAAAATAATTATGGTTATTATAAAAATGATAAAATTACTCTCTTATAGATATTCAACTAACAACTATTTTTTATTTTGTAATTTTTGTTTTTTACTAATATTAGAAGTCATTTTTAATTGTAAACTTAAAAAGTCCGGAAAAATAAACAACTTAAAAAGGTACAACTTGTATCAAATTTATAATAAATTAAGAATCATGGTTCCTATTGTAAAATGGGTGACTAGGATCGTAATTAGATGTGTCTAGTAAATTATCTCGGATCATGGCTGGTAAAAGAATATCAAGCTTATAGTTTTCTACTTCAAGGAAAAATGAATCCGTATCACCTGCAACGATATTAATTTTACAGTTGAATTCGTTACGATATTTTTGTAACTCTTCATACTGCAGCTGATATATTCTAAGTTTCGATAGATCAAGTACAGTTTGGCCAATGTAGCTGGGTCTATCTAAACAAATGGCTTCCTTATTTAGCAAGACTGGTACTAAGTCTTTGCATCAGAGTGTAAATCTACTTTATACTTACCCATCCTTCAAATATTTCCTTCTACCATTGTGTTAGGTATTATAAACAAATATTATGATAAGATTCGACTTTATACTGACTCTCTTAACCAAAATTGTCAAACCAAACCAATGTTGGGCTAGATCGGAGAAAATCATACATTTTAATTAAATAAACTGATAAAATAAACCACGAAATAAAAAGTAAAAATAAAAATAAACATAAGAAATAAAAACAACAATTAATTTGAAAAATAAAAATCGCAAGATGTAGCCTTCGCCAATGAATCAATAAATACACACTGCGCCGAAAACTCAGGATGAGCCCATGTACCGACGTGGAGAAATAATTAATTATGAGGATATGACAAACCACAATGAACTAATTTCAATAAATTAATTTTCATCAGACGTTCCGATTCCTTATTTTTGACAGTTTTTCAATTCAAACTAATAAACTATCATTAATAACAAGAAAAACAAATATTATCAAGGTCATTCAATTAAAGGCTCAAGCATCCTAGACCAAAGGAAAGATCAAGCATCCAGTCGTATGGAGAAAAGAACTCCACCAGAACTACAGCGTTTGGAAAGAGGCTGAAACAACGTGAAAGGCACAGAAGAACCAAATCCAAGGGATAACAATTTCTCACTACCCTGGCTGACCTGCTTAAGCTCCAAGCAATAGCTTTGTTGCCTTCTCCCTCTTCGTGTAATGCCATAATTTAGGCCTTTTCAAACTCAGACAACTTTGTATCTCTTGGCATCATTACTAAAAAATGAAAGGGAAATTCTATGTAAATATATATTAAAACTGTAATAAATGTTGAAATATTTTTTTCAAACAAAGGGAGCTATAAATATGAAACGCCCGAAAAATCGTTTTTTTTTCAATAATTTTTTTCCAAAAGTGCTTTTTCAATTAATTTTATTCAGCTCAATTATTTGTTCGTACTAATCATATTATGGTAATCAGTAAATATTCGACATCATAGACGATACCATAAAAAAGAGAGACTAATAAAAGAATGATTTGCTTATTCATGCTAGAATGTCAAGAAGAAATTTTTGAAGTCAAAATTCTTGATTATTATTAGTGAAAAGTGAAATGGAAAATTAAAATAAAATATTTTCTAAAAATATATGAAATATAAAATAATGGAATATCAAATGTCAAAATTACCATATTTCCGAGGAAAACTGGGAAAAGGTTGTCATTAGAAAAGTTAATATAAATATCAAATAATTTTAAATTAATGGATATAAGGTGGTAAGGCAAAAATACAAATTAATTAATTGATTTATTTTTAAATTATTTATGTCATATTAATAATAATAATAATATAAAATGATGATTGCTTGGTTTTATTATTTATTATTTAAAACAAAAAAATGATAATTTAAGCCTTTTGCTGCAAATAATGTATTTAATGAAAGAATTTTCGACTATAAGATAGTCCTTATCAATTGATAGATTGATAATAATAATAATAATAATAATGATTATTATTATTATTATTATTATTATTATTATTATTATTAATAATAATAATAATAATAATAATAATAATAATAATAATTTTAAAACAACGCCAATCAAACATTCTTTTCACAATATATTTCGACAGTTTTCCTGTCATCGTCAGGTGGGATATAATGACTATGTAAATTTTGGATTTTAAACAAATTTATTAATTTTATAAAAACTTATAAAAAATATTTAATTATTTTTAAAATTTTTATAATCAAATTAATATATTATTTTTAAAAATTTTAAACATTCAAAATTTAATTTAATAATTTAAAAAATTTTATTAATTATTTAATTTAACACAACAATCAATACATACAATATACAAGAAAAAAAATTATTTAAAAACATTTAAAATACAAGTATTCACTGCATTCTGCACATTAATTTTTGAATTTAATGACTTTATCAACAGCACCTCACAAATCACACGTTCCCAATAATTATCAAAATATTTTAATAAAATTTTAAAATCAGACATACCTATTTTAATCTTACAGCCCTTATTGTGCTTACCAATATGGGTCAAAGCCTTCGGTCTACAATGTTGTCGAGCTCGAATACAGAGATGACGGGAAGTCTCTCCAATGTATGTCGCATTACACCCATTACGTGTAAACTGATAAACGAGATCGGAACACAATTCGACCGTAGTTTTTGACTTATTAATAAACATATTGCGTACTTTCCATGAAGTTGACACTATCCTATAGTTTAAATTTCCTAACTGCTTTCTTATCTTCACTTTATAATCCTTAAAACCTTCTGAGTACGGCAATACTAACACAAATTTAGGCTCATCATCCTTGCTCACACTATTTAATTTATTTGACTCCTCAGATTCACACACCTCAATAACATCACACCCAGAATTTCTCAAACATGGATCCTTAGGATTTTTAATAAATTTGTCAACAGTCTCTTTTACCATAATTAATAAAAAAGATTTTGAATAACCGTACTTCATTAACATTTCAACCAATCTGTCAACACTTTTTACTTTTTTTTTAGTTAAAATATTCGAGATTTAATAAAATTAATTAATATACATACAAAAAAATTGTTGAAACTGTTAGAATAAACTGTTTAAAATTATAAGTAATATTTTAAAATATTAAATAACAATATATTTTTATATAGTGAACTAGATTATCTCTGATCACATTAATCGGAATAGTAAAATATTAGAATATTTAAAATAATTTTAGATCCAACTAAATTTAATAAAATCTGCAAAAACCAAAAATTTCTGAATTTCCAAAATCACCGATTTATAACAGGTTGAAAAAATGTAAATTTTACTATTGTCAAAAATGGTTATTTGTAATATTTTGGAAATATTTTGTTATCTGGGTAATAATTAATTTATATTAACAAAAAATAAATAAATAAATAATATATATATATATACATTTTCTATAATTTATTAAAATTAATTTTCTATTAAAAACAATCTTTTAAAGCCATTTATTTGATAAATATTTAATTAATTATTTTTTTTGAAATTTAACAGAAAATTAATTTCGTCAATCTTGACATCAAATTTTCAAATGACAATAATTTAAATTTTTTGATTCTTTCCTATTTAGACAGAGTGTCAAATTTATGTTCTCCACATCACGATTGAACACTATGCAATTTATTAGGAGATTAATTTAAAAATATCAACCCAAAAAGAATTATTCTGATAAATGTTATTCGACTTGTAGAATGCGTTTCGTTGGATAACCGCAGCTGACTTAGCTCGAGTAAACATTTTCAGATGGATAAAAATTTATCAACTAAAATTTTTTGTTCCAAATTAAATAATTTTTAATAATAACATTTTATTTTTTATTATTGGAAATTGTAAAATATCAAGAAAATCTATTAGATAAGCACAGTACGACTTCCTTTCATTTCATCAAAATAATGAATTGCGACCATTTTGTAAAATAAAAATTACTTTTCTTCACTTCAACAATTTTTTACTTTTTCAAAAAAATTTAATTTCAACTTGAATTTTATTTAAACTAAACCTTTTAAGATTTCTTTTATTTTTTGAATCCCAATATTTATGAATGTTTTAATGTGCTCAAGAAACACTAAAACCTTAATGAAACTTAATTTTTTTAAATTAAAATATAGATCAAACCATAATATAACAACTTTCATATTTTATCAAACTAAAACAAACTTATATTATAGAATTAAAATCGTATTCTTTAAAATACGGTGAAAAATATTATTATTAATGAAATTATGTGCTGCAACTGAATCGTCTATCAAGATTTTGGATTTGGAAAATAAAGTTTCTATTCTAATGAAATCTATTTAGTTCTAATTTTCTTTAAAATGTCGTTAAATTGTTCTTATGACTCTTTTCACTATGGAACATGATTGCAAAGTAATTGTAATAGAAATGCAAATTTGAACAAAGGCATCCTATAAACAAAGTCATATTTAAATTTAAAAATGATAATAATATCAGAAAAAAATAAAATAGAAGTATTTAATTATCCGTTAATTTTTATTTAGAAATTTTAATCAACTTTTTATTCGAAAAATTAGAGGAAATAACTGATGTAAAAATCAGAGACATAATGACTTTCAGAAGCATTGGATCAGGAATGGGAATCTTCTAGTGATTCGGGAATTAATGAAGATTCTCAGGTTAATAAAGAGATTTTGTCAGATGTTGACAAAACTATAAATGAACTTAAACATGAAGACATTAAACAACATGAATATAATGATTTTGAAAATGTACTCAATATGTTGCAGAAAATATAATGAAAGCAACTTGTGTAGATGAGGAATGTTCATGTATGAATCAATATATTTTAAACTTGATTACTTTTATTTGAAGTAAAATAAAGCAATGTATAAATATTTGAAAACCGTTAATAACTCAACTTCGACTATTTCAAACAAAATGGCTGCAAACTTAAGTGCATCAATATTTCGATTACCGTTGTTAATTCTAATTATTTCATTGTTTAATAAATGTATTGATTATGTATCATCGTCTAAATAAATTTCATAAAAATATTTTTGACTGTCTATAAAACTTTAAAATAACCATTGTGTTACCATTATATACCTTGAATAATAAATCTTGAAAAACCTCATTTACCTTGTTACGATACTTGAAACAGTTTTGATTTTCCTTAAAATGTTGGTGATATATCCCTTATTAATGGTCCATTCCACATCGACAATTTTTTCTACCACAAAAATATGACGTGAGTGGGTGACCTATATAATTACCTATAGAAATAAATCGTTGTCCTTGTCGGTTTTAAAGTCGATTTTAAATATATAAATTTCTATTTTTAAAAGTGGATGAGATATCCCTTATTTATTGCCCATTACATACAGAGAATTTTTCTACCCGAAAAATAACCTATATATTAATTAAACTATATAAAATATGTCTTTGTCCTCGCGAGCTTTTTTAAAGTCGATTTGAAAAATTAAATAAATTGGATTGACCTACATAAAAATTTATAAATTTTTTAATAAAAATTCTTTAAAAATCAATAAAAATCATAAATTTGAATTGACCTACATATTTTTGTATCAACCTACGTAAAACATTTGTCTGTTGCTATGTTTACATGACCAACTTTGCGTGACCTACATAAAAATCCTCAGTTTTTAGGGAAAAAGCAAAAACCCCGCGTGGTTGAATCAGTGGGCCCATGGTTTTGCAGGTTCATATCCCCTTACTAATATTAAACGATATACTAAATAATTTATGAGAATTTTCAAATCTTCTAAGGTTCAACCACTTTTGAATAAAATAATTTGTTTTAAACATAAAAAGAATCATGCTAAGCCTGTCTCCAAAAAATATATTTTCCAGTTATATGTATATATAAATACAATAATTAACAACCTTACAATGATAAAACGTCTGTAGGCATTTTGTCAATATTTATATTAATATTTATACAAAACAATGTTTTATAGATTGTTTATATAAACAAAACAAAATCGACAAAAACTGAAACATGTGCCACGAAATAAACATTTTGCAACGAAATCATATCAACTCGACGGCAAAATTAAAACAAAATTTATTCTTAGAAATTCTGATCATGTGACTGGACGGAATAAAAATCACTAAATTCCCGAAATGTCCCAAGGATTTCGATATAAAAGTAATCAATTCTCCTGAAATGACTTCCTTTCGTAATTTCAAACGTAAATGAAATGATATTTTTTATTGAAATTTTGGATCATATTTAATTATCCAATAACCAGAATCAGTGGATCACTAAGAGCTGGGCCTGACCGAAAGAAATGAGATTAGGCAAAATAACTAAAATTGTCTCTGTTGAAACATATCAAAGAGAAAACAAATTTTATTAGAATTGCTCGTCAAATGGAACACTGACAGAAAAATATTGAAAATTTTGAAAATTGTCTTAATAAATAATAAATATAATTAGCAGATTTTTGAATGTGTTTTTAGTAAATTGATTTTCCTAAAAGATTATTAAAATATTTTAAATTATTTTATATATTATAATAAAATTTAGATAATATTCTTAATTTATTTGTTAATAATAAATGCAATATAAAATTTATAATCAGCTATTGGTAGAGAATAATTATGTGTATATGTTACAGTGAATTTGTATTACCAGTGAGAATATATTTTCACTAACGTTTCAGTGAATTCATATCCGAATACGTTTTCATCAGTGGAAATATATTTCTATTGGTGAAAATATAACTTCACTAGCAAGTTTTAGTGAATGTGTATTCTACCCTAACCTATAACTGAATGTCAGTTTGACAGTTGCGTGTTTTTTTGTTTTCATTTAAAATACGCATCTAAGTAGATTAAGATATGGAAATGGATTCAATTCGAGTTATTTTACGGTCTAGTTATCAAAATAATTCTTATATTCGATGGAAATGCTCTTTCTGTGTTCTCAAAATTAGGACTTATCAGTCCACCGTCGATGATGGAGAAATTTAGTCGTGATGAGAAGCGAATTCAAGTCTGGCCGCGCGAGGGACAGTTGGTAGGGCGACACCTCGACACTTAGGGCCAAATATTTCCACGCGTTGAATTCTCGCTTGTCAATGAATACAAACTCACTAAATGTAACCAATGAATTTGTATCTTCATTGTTAGATATACATTCACTGACCGGCTTAGCGAAAATATATTTTCACCAGTGAAAATATATTCTCACTGGTCATACAAATTCACTGTAACAGTTATTTTAATTGTTTATTTATCCTATAAAATTATAAAATTACTTAGTCAACTTTTATCTCTGTCGGCCTTTAAGCCTGTTAGCCATTTGTCTGTCGGCCTTTTGTCGTAGACCCAAATTAAATTAAATTTAAATTATTTCCTTTATTAACTTAATTTATTCCCTATTATTATTATTAAGGAGAAAAGAGATATATTCATTTTCCTCTTATGTGGTATTTCTGAAAATTTGGTGTTTTGAAATGAGTCGGATTCGGTATTTATAGTTTTTTATTTGGCAAGTATCGGAAGATTGGCCAAAAAGATTTAAAAAAATTAATATAATAAAATAATGTCTTTGTGTATTTTAAATTTATTTTTAACTTTTAAATGAATGAATTTTAAAAACTTTTAAATATTACGGTATTTATTAGACATTCAATGAAAACGTTTTATACAAAATCCATCTATGATTGAAAATACACATTTTTACAAGTCGATTATCAGACTCAATTGAGTCTTCAAAACTTTAAATCGAATTCTTTAATAGCATCATTTTCGCCAACGTTCACTGAGCGACAATATTTGAGTAATTTAAATTTTGGAAATTAAAACTGTCTTCCTTACTATTTGAGGTTTACTTTTCACTGTTCCTTACTTGAATAATTTCGCTTTAAAATTCATTTAACAACAGAGAGAAAGATGTAATTTCACCTATTTCACTATTTGAATATGTTTTGACGAAAAAATTACTGGTTTTTCTCATTGCTATGAAACCCTTCTTCGGTTCGCTGATCAAGTTATACAATTCCTTTAATTCTCAATTTTTTATTTAATTCTAAATTTGTGGGTATTATTCTGGGTTAGCATATAATTCTGTTTCTGTAAATAAGAAATTAAATTTAAATAAACTTCAATCCATAAAAACTTCATCTGAATACTTTTAAAACTACTTTTAAAATTCATTTATTTAAACAAAAGCAAATTTAGCATTCTAAAAATCGCCATAATTTTTTTTATTTAAAGTTAAAACCACAATTTCAATACCCTAAATAAAAATTAAAAATTTAAAAAAGTTTTTATACATATTAAAAATGAATAAATTCAATTAGTTCAGTCATTCACAAAAAGAAAATCTTGATGTGTAGAAAAGGTTTAAACCAGGGGTTCTTAACCTTTTTTACATCATACCTCACCTAATATTTAATTTGATGTTCTCACCTCCAGCAGAATTATTTTTTTAAGAAAAGATAAGAAACATAATTAGTGGTATACCAACATTACATATATTATTTTATTTTCACCATTTTAATATATTTATAAAAAAAATTATATTTAATTCATACTGTGATATAAAAAATTATATTTTATATTTAATTCATATTGACAAAATTATTTAAAGTTTAAAGATAGAAAAATATGTGAAAAATTTAAAGAATAATTTTCAAATTCAAAGAATATTTTTATATAAATACTACAAAATAATAAGGCAGCATTAATGAGATGATTGTTGCTGCTTGCCGTCAATAAGATGCGAAATTCGCGGAACAATCTTAGACAATGCTAAGCGCATGTCATGCCTGGCATCCAATCGATTTCTGGCTTTCGGCTTTACATTGACCAATGTTGAAAATGCAGATTCGCAGAGGTATGTTGTTGCAAATGGTATCAAAGCTGAAAGAGCTTTATTTGCCAAAACCGGATAAGAATCTATTTGTGAGCACCAAAATTCATCAAGATTTTGGTTGATAAATTTTTGCCTGACCATAGCCTTGCTCTGTAAATCAATGAGGTCGTCTTTTTGCATGTCAGCATCATCCATGGAGTCTAAATTAAATATGAAGGAATTTCGAATCCACTGATCAATTTTCAAATTGTCTTCTACAAAGTAGTTATCAAAAGAATTCATGAGATTATCCAAATGTATTAAAATATCAGTTCGAATCCAATCTGGCACCGCTTTTAATAAATATTCAGCACAGAAAAAGTTTTCTAGAGATGGGAAATTTGCATAATTACCTTTTGATACGCGGTTCTTCCAAAGAGCTAGTCTTTGCTTGAAGGCTGTAATCTTCTTATTTGCATCTAAAATAGTAACTTCTGACCCTTGAAGGGAATATTTTAGATCATTTAAATGTGAAAATCCATCTGCAAGATAGGCAATGATGCAGTAAAATTGTGAGTTTCAAACTCTCCACACAATTTATTTTCCTTTCTCTCGAAGAAATGTTATTATCTCCATTTTGAGTTCCAGGACACGAGTGAAAACTCGTCCACGTGAAATCCAGCGTAAATCAGTGTGATAAAGCAGCATTTCATGAGAAGCTCCAACTTCTTGGCATAATATTTTGAAGAGTCTGTGATTCAAAGCTCGAGATCGGATGAAATTTACAGCTTGGACAGTGATATCCATGGCAGACTTGAGTCTTTGTGGAAGAGTTCGTGATGCCAATGCATGGCGATGTAAAAAAACAATGCAGAACCATAACATTTGGAGCCATCGCTCATACCAATGCTCCAAAACCAGAATTTTCCCCTAGCATGGAAGGTGCACCATCAGTACATATGAATCCTAACTTTTCCTTCCAATCAAGTTTATTTTCTGAAAAAAAATCATCAATTATCTGGTACACATCAGTCGCTTTTGTAGTAGCTAATATCGGATGGCAGAACAAAAACTCTTCTTTAATACCAGTTTCGGTGGTATATCTAACAAAGGTCAAAAGTTGACTGCACTGAGCTACATTAGTACTTTCATCCAGTTGCAGACCAAAAGGAAGAGTTGTTTTCTTCAGTTCTGACATAAGTTGATCCAAAATATCAGATGACATTTCCACAATTCGACTTCTTATCACGTCAATTGAAAGAGGTACTGCCGCGATCTGATTTCTCTGTGGCTTTCCGAGAACAGCTTCTACCATTTCAAGAGCACAAGGCTTGAACAACGTTTCACCGATGGTATGAGACTTTTTGTTCTTTGCGATAAGATATGCTACTTTATAACTAGCTGCAACAAGTGGCTTTTGATTAATTCCAAAACCTAACTTGGTTAAAGTTCCTGATGACAGAAATCGAGCTTTTTTCTGCTTGAGAGATTCAAGTGAGTCTCCAGAATTATTTGAATGCATTTTTGTAAAATGTTCAAGGAGTTTAGAAGGCCTCATATTATCATTGCAGAGAATTTTTGAGCA